>JFFI01002514.1:487-12512 GCA_001563125.1 Colletotrichum salicis
TGTGGCGGAAGACCATTAGCTGTTGTCAGCCTATCTGTGTATCTCCTTTTGGCAAAGTCCAGCAACCGATCCACGTCCTTTGCGGTCGTCATGAACCCAAACGAGATCCGCACTGCACCTACGGGTGCCAAAAGCCTGATATAGTTGTCCAAAGAGTCGCTCTGGATGGCAGTGAGCGGTAACAAAGCCCTTTTGTCTAGACCAAAGGCAGCTTCACCAGCACCAGGGTTACAAAAACAGCCCGTTCGTAGTGATATGTTTTCGACAGAGGCTTCTTTGGCAACCAGTCTTTCGTCAACGACCCTTCCACCTATGTCCAGGAAGTTGAAGCAGATCGTTCCACCCCTCAACTTCATATCCATCGGGCCGTAAATCCTGACCATGGGCGACCCGTCACTGTGTTCGAGATTCCGTAAACGATGGAGGCACCAGCCGGTAAGGCACCTGACTCTAGTATCGATTAACGGCATGCCGATGCCCTCCAACCAGTCCAGCCCAACAGCAACATCTGGTATCGATAAAAAGTTGACCGTCCCATCTTCGAAGGCAGCCTCGTCCGGCGCCATGACATGCCACGGAATCCCAACCGATGCCGCTGTGATGGTTCCACCCGAAAACCAAGGCCTTGAGGTTGCAAGCCTTGCCAGCGCATCGCGTCGAACAATCAAACAGCCGACGCCGGTAGGGTACCCAAACAGCTTGTACCAGCTCGCAATGACGAATTCCGGTTGAACGCCAGATGATGCGGACAGATCGAGCCTGGAGGTCGGCAGGTAGGCCGCCGCATCGAGGAGCACGTCATACCCCTGCTTCTGCGCAACGCTGATCCACGACAACGGATGACGGACGCCGCTGAAGTTGCTTTGGGCAGGGTACGCAAATATACCTCTCTTTATGGATTTTTGGTCGGCGTTGTTACTGCGTGGGGGAGCTAGTTTTGCAGCTGCAGCTGCAGCTGAGCCGAACAAGCCACCTCTGCGAGGTCTTAATGCTGACATGAGGTCAGACGGGTCTATCCTCAGCTCCGGGGCGCGGACTGGAACGTAAGTGGTTCGTGTATTTTTTCGGCGTGCGAATTCTCGGAGACCGTTGACGGAGTTGTGGTTGTCGGATGTGAGGACTAGTCTCGTTCGTCTCTTGAAGGGATATGATTCTGCAACAAGTCTCGCGGCGCCTGTTGCATTTGGGGTGAATATCGCCGTGTACTCTTCCGGAGAGGCATTAAGGTAGGAGAGGACGCGGGCTCTTGCCTGCTCGACTAGGTGAGTGGCGGATTGACTCGTCGGGTTGATGGAATGTGGGTTGCCGCAGAGGGTTTCCTGGAGTCGGGTCTCGTGGGCTCGAATTTGCGATCTCGCGGCAAGTCCTGCGCCTGTGAAGTCGAGGTAAATGTGGTTTTGCTCGTCGAGGTAGCCATACTCGGTGGCGCGCAGATCATCTAATCGTGAAGTCGATACATACTCGGGGTGGCTATCGAGAATATTCTCCATCCTGCCCACATCCAATAATCCAATATCGGAATGTCTATGTTGGGGTGAAGTCCAGTCTCGATTGGGCCGGATGAGTATGGTACAAGAGAGAAAAAGGATAATGGTAGGAAGAGAAAAAGGTAGGGCTGGTCTGGCTGAAGATGTTTGTGAATACTGCAGGTACGGGGTGTAGTCAGTCGGAGCAGATATTTCTGTATATACTCTAGGCAGACCTCTACTTACTTCATAAGAAGGAAGGAGGAAAAGAGTGGCAGCAACTGCCAGATAAACCCATATCCGAATCCGATCGTCCGAACTATTTTGGACAGCCATCTCTTTGGTATGCATCCTGATCCTGATGAGAACCTTTTCCACTAGTGCTCCTTCCAGGGTACCAGCCATCAGACAGGGTTGCATCGGCCGTGGACCCGGGGGTTCAGCCAGCCCAAGCGGTTAAGACCGTCGTCAAGGACCATGTCAGAAGGAGAGCGGTAGCACTTTGACGGGACCCCCATTGTTTCGTTGCCTCTCTGGCGGTAATGATTGGTAATATGGAAGCAACAAGCAAGTACGGATACGCAGTGCGTACAAAGGTGGACTGTGCTTAGGGATATATACACCGTCTCTTTCCTTTTACATTGTTTCGTTGGACAGAACCTTGCATTTGTCCTACATGAATGTCTGCAGGTTCAGGCCACGCGGACGGCTACATTTCTTCGAGTCCCCTTACCGCCCACTTATTACGTGCGAAAGAGTGCAGAACGGCTGAATGGGTGACACAATGTGTTCCCCCCCTCGCCTTTGCGAGATCCGGTGCCTGTGTGTTGGGGAATGCAGTGGCGCCAAACGTGGAATTTCTGACAAGATTGGGTCGTTGAGAGGTGAGATGCCCCATTCTGGGTTACTCATTGCTGACGGCCTGCCGGCCTGGGACCAACTGATTCCTGGGTGTCCACCAGCCCGGTGTCTCCGTGTGGGAAGAACTTGTATAAAGAATAGTGATGACTGTAGGAAGAGCTCAAGAAGTGGTGGGTTCGAGACCGGTAATAAGATTCATGTTACGACGGGTGCCTGAACCTCGGACTCCGGAGATTCAACACAACGCGAAGTGGTTCAAGTGGCACTTCGTACGTTTCGGCCTGTCACCTTCGTGCTCGATCGAACCCAAAGTGAGCCAGACCTGGTCAAGATCATGCTGTCCGTTCCGACCTGCATACGCGGCCTATGATCGTCGTTGGCGCCGCTTCAACATGGCGGAGACATCCCACTTGTCCGTTGGTAAACTTGGCATTGTTGTTCCCTGTCCGAACATGCCACATGTTCATGTGAATGCTGCTGGAACGTGCGGCGGCGGTGACCTTACGGCCGGTATTTCATGCCGTTGGAGACTCGCATTCGCACCTAAACTCCAAGGGTCTGGGCATGTGGCTCGCTTTAAGAGCTATATGGAGGCGAAAGACCGATGCACTCAATAACGTGTTGGTACCCAATGAGCGATTGGGCCTTTTTTTACACCAATATCAGCCTGCAGAACAAGTGCAAGGAACTAATTCATTGTTCCATAAAAACGAGCAACATGTTTGTTTGCCTGTCATCGTGACCCTGTATGTTTGCCTACATCATTGCCAACTGTTTCTCGGACTCAAATAGTTGATCCCCACCGTACTTTTATCGATCCACCACGTTTTCTCCACAAGTAGGATTTACGGCTCTCTTTACTTGGAAGTACGAAAGATGGTGTGTAAGACGACTAACGAACATGTGCAGCGTCCATGTCGCCAGCTGAGAGGGAGGTGCATGGGCACCAGTGCAAGTTCGCTTGACACAGGCAAATGATTGGGTGCGAATTGTCTCATTACAACATGCATGTTAATCGAGAGGAGACCAGGGGAAGAAAGCCGCTTAGCCCAACGTATTTAGATTGATTGGTGGCAAGGTACTACCAAGGCACAGCTTACATACTATGCTTCCTCCTAACTACTTTGGGAAGCGTTGCGAGAAGGAGACACCAGGCAGCTGTTTATTCATCAAATCAACAACATTTCTAGTGATGCTGATGATTATTCGTGCAGCGTCATGAATCATTGAGATCTGAAAGAAAGACACTATATAGCTTGGCAATGAGACGTTGCGAAAGCTGAATCCGCCTGCAAACTGGTAGAATCCTACGATCCCTCATCAACCCTTGGAATGTCTCTAATCAGACTTCACCGTAAGAGATAGTCAAGGTTCTAGGAAGAGGAAATGGACCCTGAAGACTTTTAGCTCCACAAAGCTGCGAAATATGCTCGAGTAGCGTTGGGTCCGTTGATCAGGACTCTCTTCAGCCGCAGGACTGGATTCAAAAACTCGCCTATGCTAAGGTGCGAGAACATAGGGTTTGCGGCACTAAAGCCTGAGACAGGATACACGCGTTGAGCGTCATTCACAACGGTCAGTATCATGGCCGGGTATTGGTGGCCTAGACTAAGATGAATCCACGTGCTGAAGATAGATCGGGCATTGCCTTCTGCCATGGTAGCGGAAACTCGCCCTATTTACTTCTAGTGTTCCTTGGCGACCTGGAGCATGCGCTCAGCAAAGACAATTGAAGGAGGAGAAACTTTGGTTCCAAATACATTTACTTTTGACCACATACGACTCTAGAAACATCCTTTGTCGGTGCACTGAGCATGCTAGATTGTGCATTCTTTGACCTCAAATGACATCAAATAGATCCGAGAAATCATGCCACGTAAGGATATTGTCAAAGGCCAATGCCTCAAGCGCAATTGCGTTCCACGGTTGTGATGGTCCCACGCCGTAGTTCTCCCCAGACGACATCTTTGGAGATGCTGCTGCTGCCAATGTTGACTGTTCCTCCACATTCTTGAGCTGTCGAAACGACTTCCTCGCCCGATCTCGCAACGGACCCATGGCAGCCCACACGCAGCTCTTCTTTCCCCTTCGCTCATTCGCTTCTTCAAAGTCGGCGAGACAGGTAATGTAGTCATCCACAGCAAGCCAAGCGCGTTCCACCTCCCCTCGCTCCGGCGAATCGACGAGCGTGCGGAGCGTGAGGAACAGGGCGTACAACTGCGGATGCTGCTGGTAGAACCAGGCGAAGCCAGGGAACAATTTCCCCGACTGTAGCAGGTACCCTTGCTCGAGCAGTTCAATAGCAGTGGTAAATAGAGCATGAGGCAGATACCGATACCTGCAGTCTTGTTCCATCGGTGCCGAGAGCCAAGCCTGAAGCATCAAGATGAATCGCGCTTTTGCTACAGATATCTGAAGTAGGGACTCCGCGGCGCGACATACGTCGTTATTCTTAGGTGCGAATCGGAGCCAGCGGTGGGCCATGGACGACTCCGTCTGCTGGATCTTGGCCTCCCTCGTCTGCTCGTCCGCCGCGCCAACAGCGGAGACGGCATGGCGTAGGTTGCGGCAGAGGTCCAGGTTCATGATGGAGAAGGCCATCTCGGTCCATTCGTCTCTTCCGGTAGGAGCCTTCTCCATCTGGGGCCATAGTTCGGTATCGTTCACATTCAGCGGTAAGCGGAAGATTTTGCCGCGATCGGCCATTGTGTTATTGAACCCGTGGCTTTCGGGCGCCGTGGCGTCTAGGGCGGTGAGATGCCACCAGAGACGACACCGCATTTCCGTCTCAAATGGACCCAGGCCGAGACGGGAGCCGTCTTCGTGCACGCCGAGGGATTCTGCTATTCTGATGGCGAGGCCGGCGAGTGTCCAGATGGTTCGACCAGTGTCGAAGGTCCTCAGCGCCGTCTGTCTGTGCGATCAGCTTTGTCACAGAGTATTGATGGTAGAACAACATTATCATACCAAGTATATTGCCAGAGCTTTCAGCCCCTGGACATTAGGATAGAGTAAAAATTGAGCTCTCGTGAATGCGCCGTCTGTCTCCCGCATGAAGTGGCGAAGAAGAACCAACCTCTCTACGCCTAGCTGCGTTGCGACCTCGGTGCTGGACATACTGGTTGTTGCCGCAAAGGCAGTAGCATAAAGAACAGCCACTGTCATGTTGTCCGCTCCTTGAGGTTTGGCTGCCACGCCGAGCATGACTGGTTGAATCGTGGGTACGTGGAGTATCTTCATCAAAGGATCAACATTTTGTAGGTAGATGATCCATAGCCTGGTAAGAGTGTGAGGAGCTATTGAGATGATCTCCGGATCTGATCCAAAGACGTCAGTGGCTGCTATGCCATAATGGAGAGATATATGGTGAGTCGTTGCGTTGGTCACAGGATCTATTGTCTTGGTGCCGGCGATGGGCCGCTGTCGAGGCGGGTTCTAAGAAATTTCAGTATGTGGTTCTCAGGCTAGAAGTTTCTCCAAAGATTACCCCAAGGAATAGCCCAACAAAGACCGAGTCATCGACAAAGTTTCCTATCTCTCCATCTCCGACGAGTACTTCTTGTGATGGCAGGATCAGTGGGACCGGCACGGGGTCCGTCGCATGTTGACTCTGCTCACCCGACTCTCTCACTGGGGCTCCATTACGAAGAGTGGAAACAAGGTGGGACAATAGCCCTTCAACTCGGGCAAGTCTATCAAGAACATCTTGGTTCGTTGGCTGTATCGTCTGCCCTGTTGGAAGATGGGAAGATGATCCACTAGTAGCTTGACGATTTGCAGTGCTTTCACAAGACGGCGCTTCATTCGAGTCGGCAGGTGAAGAAGATTTAATTGATCGTGCGTTGACAGGTGCTCTCCTCGTTCTGGCCTCGAAAACACACGAGAGCTCTAAACGGGTGCACTGCGAGCAAGGGAGCCTCCGGTTGCAGCGGACTTTGCGATCCCGGCAGGGCTTGCAGGAAGGACGGTCTCGGAGTCCTAGCCGTCTTTGGTCGCTCATTGCGGATAGCTCCGAGAGTTGCGAGAAGTGAGTTGTCGTCGGTCAGTTGAACCTGGGGAAATTGAATTACGAGCTAGACTCATACTGACTGGAACAATGATGATAGTGTTCGAGGCCCGGCCGCCCGCCTCCCGAGATTTCCCCGCGTGCCCCATTTCGACCGATCGGCCGATCGGGTGAGCCTAGTCTAAGTGGGAATAAAGTAAGGTATTTCAGAGGGATCTTAGAAATTAGGAAGGAATCTATCCTAGAGCCTCTCGTACCATCTATCTAGGCGTAATTCACATCCAGTCTATACAATGGGTGTTGTTGATGTCAATTCGCCCAATCATCTTGCCGGGTCCGATCCTGTGTCTGACCTCGACAGGGGAGTCGTAGCATGGGACGACCAGCACGACACCCAGAATCCGAGGTGAGAACTGCATATCAACGACTTGCAAAAGTGTTCGAAATCTGTGTTCATTAATGCTAACATGATGTAGAAACTTCCCAGCATCAAGAAAATCGACCATTCTAGCCTTGCTGAGCTTCATGGTAGTACTTAGGTTCGGGAGTCCACTTAGTTGGAGGAACATGCAAGCCAATAGCTGACATCGTGATTTTGATAGTTTCTTAACATCCTCAATCATCACACCAGCTGCTTCGAGCATTGACTCTGAGTTTCACAATGATTCATCCACAGTATCTTCCATGGTCACAACTATATACGTTTTTGGCTACCTCGTGAGTCAAAGCGCCTTCATTACTTTCGCAACCCACACACAATTACCTCTTGTACATATGCTCATCAATCCCTCAAGGTTGGACCTCTTACTTCTTTCACCGCTAAGTGAGTTCTACGGTCGACGTCCGATATTCTACTACGCCAACATCTTCTACACCCTCACCCACGTCGGCAGCGCTCTGTCACCCAACATCGGCTGTCTCCTCGCGTTCCGCATAATCTCAGGCTTCGGAGCATCAGCCTGCTTCTCAGTCGCGGGAGGGATGCTAGCAGACCTCTACGACGTCCATGAGCACGGCATCCCAAACGCCATCGTCACGACTGGGTCTCTTTTCGGACCCGTACTCGGGCCCTTGTTCGGAGGCATCATTACCCAACGCGCAGGCTGGCGCTGAATCTTTTGGACACTCTTCATTGCCTCTGCCCTCGCGACGGTCCTCATGAACCTGTTCACGCCAGAGACGAATGCGCATGTCATTTTACGTCAGAAGACGTTGAGGTTAGGAAAAGAGATGGGGAGGAAGGATTTGCTTAGCTTTCATGACAACCAGGTTGGGGCTCCGTCGAAGAAGAATCCTCAGACACTGGGACAAGCACTCCACCGCCCCTGGAAGATGTTGTTCCGCTCACCCCTCGTGCCGGTATTTTGCATCATGACGGGCTTCGTCTCGGCTCTTCTGTACATCCTCCTCACGTCCACATCCTCATTCTTTCAAGAATTCTATGGCTGGTCCCTCGAGACGGCCGGACTGGCCTACCTGGGCCTCGGTTTCGGGAGTCTAGTCGGTCTCCTCCTCTTCGCCAAAACATCAGACCTCATTGCCGTACGATTCGCAAAGAAGAATGGTGGTCTGTATCAGCCGGAAATGAGACTGGTAACCGCCTTCATTCCGGCCCTGTTCATCCCCGTCACGTTTTTCTGGTATGGCTGGTCGACGTACGCGAGGACGTATTGGATCATTCCTATGATCAGTTGGGCGCCGTTTGGCTTTGCCCAAGTCGGGATCAACGCATCTTCTTCGGCTTATTTGATTGACACCCCTGGGCCTATGCGTCCTCTTCATATGCCTGCGTTACGTCGGCTCGCTGTCTTATCGGTGGGTTTCTTCCTATGGTTGGGCCTACTCTTTACCAGAACCTTGGCCTAGGATGGGGCAATTCGGTGCTTGGTTTTGTGAGTTTGGCTATGGTTCCAATCCCACTCCTGCTGTGTATCGGTATGGGCAGAAGCTCAGAGAGAGAAGCCCCTTGGACACCGGTACATAGTAAAGGTGGCCTTCCGCTGGGCAAGGCCTTTTTTTTTCTTTTTTTCTTTTCAGTCAGATCTTGAATGATACCAAATAAAAGTCTTGACATGAAGCTAGATTTGAGCTGCAGCGTCAAATCCGGAAGATTGATTTCTGTTCTAAGGCGTGGGTCTATGAATAGATAGCCTCTTAGTTCCGAACTTCCACGTCTACTTCGCCAGCTCAGCTTCAATCGCGGCAAACATGAAAGACCCGCTGCCACGGTGGTCATTCTCGACAACCGGGATGCTGGTGTAGTACTAGAAACTTCCATTAGCAAAGTAAATTCTCTCAAGGCATCTCGGAGAGTGATAACTCACCTCGAAACTCGCGTTCGAGTTCAAACTGCCAACTTGCACCGTCCCCGTGAAGCTGATAAGCCCATTCTTATCATCCCGAATAAAGTCCCTCGTCAACGCGTTGTACGCCTTGAGCCCGACGTCCTTGTACTTGGCCTCGAGGAACCCATCCCGAACACCGCGCAGCAGACCGTAGGCAAACATAGCTGCAGCGCTCGACTCGAGGTAGTTTCCCTTGCGCGTCTGGTATCCCTCATTCATGATGAGCCACCACCCTCCCGACGTATCCTGGCTCCTAGCCAGCCCATCCGCCAAGGTGACAAAGTACTTCAGCAACCTCGCATAACCCGGCAGGTTCTTGGGATACACCTGCAGAGTATCAACAAGCGCCATAAAGTACCACCCGACGGCACGGTTCCACACCAACGGGCTCGCCCCCGTCACAGGGTCCGCCCAGACGGCGTCCTTTGCCTCGTCGTACCCGTGCACGAGCAAGTTGGTCGTGTGGTTCCGGGTATGCTCCTCAATAAGGTCAAACTGCAGCGCAATCTCCCCCCACGCCGTCGTATTCCCCTTCTCAAACAGCGAGACATACGTCGCGTAAAACGAGTCGGCCATGTAAATCCCATCCAGCCACATCTGATCCTCGTAAATCGGCGCGCGGTGCCAGAACCCACCACTGGGCGTCCGCGGCCACCGATTTAGCTGCTGCCGCAGCCCGTCCGCTGCGATCTTGTACTTGGCCCCCGCGGTGGTGTTGCGCTGGTAGAACCACAGCAGGTTGTTGCCGATGCGGATGTCGTCGAGGGAGTACCACTCCGGGTCCCAGCCGTCCAGGACGCCCGCGTCCGAGACGAGGGAGGAGACGGCGGTCTCGGCGGCGCGGAGGAGGGTTGCGTTGAAGGCGGCGGCGGCGGCGGCGGCGCGGGCGATGCCTTCGTAGAGGACGGCTGGGCCGTATCCTGCGTCGATGGGGGCTTTGCGGGCGACGAAGGAGGAGGCGAGCCAGGTTGAGTACGGGCGGGATGGGGTCTGGGCTAGGGCAAGGGTGCCAGCGAGAGCTAGGAGGGGAGTTGAGGTGCGCATCGTGGGTGCCGGAGGATGGGAAGGATGAAGAGAGTAGGAACGAAACCCGGAGATCCAAGGGTGAGTCTCCAATGTATGGGATGAGCATTGGGTGGGGGACTCAAACATGTTGATTGACTGCTACGGGCTTGCCTGTCTATATACCTCTTCGCAAAGCCGTACCACCGACAATATTTGACCACAGCCCGCAAGGTACAACCGCGCCATGGACAAATCATGGAGAACTTCATGACGACTCCAGTCCTCACCCAATCTCCGGTGCGCCGATAGACATCCGCAGCGCATGGCACATGCAAGCAACTGCGCCTCGACAACAAGCTTCAATTGAGCTCTCTAGATGGACAAGAAAGACCCTCCAAAAGCTCAGGAACACCCCTTAATGGAGGAAATTCAGGAAACCTGTCGGTAGAATTGGTAAGGAGGGAAAAGAGGAGGGGAGCTCGATGATGCACTGCATCATGCACCGCCAAGGCGGAAAAATATAACGACGTTGCAACGGGCTGCTTTGAGCAATGATGGCCACCCCATTGAAGCTCCCCCAGTTTGCCCGGTCGGGAAGCGTGGGTAGGCAAGGCCTAGCACCGTCAGGTTTCTAGTTGATCGCGTCTTGCCATGGTCAGTAACAATTCTTCGGGGCATCTGTCCTCGAAATGCCAGCATCGGCTCGCTCGCCAAGCCTCCGAATGTCACCAACGGTCAAAGACCGTTTGATTAAGGGGGGGACCGGCAACATGTGATACAATCCGAATCCGATCACGGCCTCGCGGGTCATCTAGCAACGGCGCTAACGGCCGCGGGCTAAACGATCCCCCGAGCCGCGAAAAAATAGAAAAAAAGGAAGAAAAGGGAGATGCGGCGGGGTAAGCAAACACCGTGATTCCTCTCGGCGGGAACGGCCCCCGCGGCCAGCGGCATCCAAGGTGGGCCCCATCCAATACCCACTCCGAGCACAGAACCGCTCCGAGGCGGTAGTGGGGTCCCCCGTCCCCGATCCGCCCCGCCCACCGCCGCGCACTCGGATCTTCGGCACCGCCATGTGCTCATCTCGAGGGAAGGGGCCGCCCAACTTTCCCGCCCAGAAAACGCCAAAGCTAGGCTGGCACGGTTCGGGAGGAACGGAATGCCCAATCGAACGTCGTTTTCCGCTGTCATAATTGCCTTGTCGCTTCCTTTCCTCTGGGACACACTGACGTAGAAACTGCAAAATGCTGACCTTGCATGCCCCCCCAGAATCTTATTTCAACACCCAGACCTCTCTCTACTCCCCCCAGAGTCGATCCAAATCCACCGGCCCGCTTCACAGTCCGAGCTTTTTTGGAATTTAGGCTTTCTCGGTTACTTACTATTACTACCTGCTTATTCCTACAACCAACTTCCTCTCTCTTGCCTCGCTTTCCAAGGGCAGGGAGTTGCCTCCTTCACCAGCTTCATTGGGGGATGTTTAACGGAGAACATCATCTGAAGTCCAAACGGGAAGAAAAGACACACCACAACCATTCACACGGATTACTGAAACTTCGAACCCAGCCACATGTTCAAAAACAAAAACCGGCATGACATCCAAGTGTGTAAAAAATAAGGTTCTTACCGCCCCCCGGAAACCAAAAGCGTCTTAAAACGTTCGCTCGGTTGTCGTATCCGTGCGAACCAGCCTGTCAAAGCGACAGACACATTGAAGATTCCTAAGAGCCCGAGCAAACGCAAACAAAACGTCTAAAATGCATTCTATTGCCGGCTTGGCAAAGGCGGCAAAGACCTCGGCCAATCTAGAGCACAATACACTTGTCCACAATCAGAAGCCGTAAGGATATCTTCACATGGATATGGGGATGACCTAATCATAATAATCAATTGTAGACAACTGGCTGGTATCATACTTCTTCGAACAATGCCATTATATGACCTTATATGCTTGCCCTTGTGTTCGTATCTCAAACCGTAGCTTTAATATCATCCCAAGCTGACAAAAATCCACGTCGTCTCAACAAGGACGGTTCGCATTGTTGTGTGTTAACAGAAAATAAGAAAGAGCCCACGGATCTCCGCCACTTTGAACCCAAAATGCTCGCCACATCATGCGAGACTTGCACCTCTTCGCACACAATGCCTCCCGAGACGACCAAAGATCTCTTTTTCTTCCTCTCAATGCAAATATGACGCATGAAGAATGTAATCCAAAGCCATGGACCATTATCATAAGAGTTTCTAATCCATCCCTTCCCCCCCCCCTCCAACAAAAGCATAAATGCGCCATTTGCAACCAGAGAAAGAGAGGGCATTAAATTTTTTATCGTTTCGTAGGG
>JFFI01002514.1:12552-39469 GCA_001563125.1 Colletotrichum salicis
AACCGTGCTGGGCTTCCACTCGTTGGTATCAACAGTTGCTTCGGGATCGGTCCAGTTGACGGGCTTGTGGATGCGCAGCATGCGGAGGAAGTAATCCTCGACAACGAGCAGGTTCAGCAGGACGCCGTTGCAGTTCCAGGCCAGACCGCAGACGATGGCGCCCGCGACGGCGTCGAGGACAAAGTGGTTGGCGGTCGCGACGATGGCGGTCAAGATCAGGGCCGGATAGGCCATGCCGACGGCGACGATGGCGAAGCGCTTCCAGGGGCGCGAGCGGATCGAGGGGAGGGGTAGGGTCGCGACGGTGAGGCCGATGAGGAGGGAGTAGCCGAAGTGCAGGGAGGGCATCGCAGCTGTTGTTTTCGTTTTGTCAGTAACCGTAGCATTGTAGGGCGGTGCGGAATGTGATGATTTAAAGGGGCTAAAAACTCACCATACTGGTTGCAAAACTTGTTCGTCGTCCAAACACTGCTCTCGCCGGTAGAGCTGTGCACGGTGTCCACAAAGCCAAAGCTCTTGGACTCGCCGGCATCGGGGCCGTTGTAGTTGGGATCGCTCAGGAGACGAGGAGGCATGCAGGGCCAGAGAGTGAAAACGACAAAGGCGAGCAGGTTGCAGGTGGCCATGGTGCGGCGGCGGGCCTCGTACAAGGCGGGACCGGCAGAGTTCCAGCGGATGTTCTCGTTGCCGCCGAGCTTCGCGGAGACGGCGCGGCGCTTGCGGGTGGTGGTGATGAAGTAGAGAATGACGAGGAAGAGGATGGTGCCCGGGATGTGGATGAAGGAGTAGATGCGGTTGATCCAGTGCATGACGGTGGGTAGCTGCAAAAAGTACTGTTGGACCGGCACCTCGATGAAGACGTGGAGGCGCTGCTCCAGGTGGATGAGCTGGAGCGCATGCTTGCGCGCCACGTCGACGGTTCCCTCGTTGAGGGTGAGCGCGGTGAAGGCGCGGCCGACTTGGTATACCTACATTTCGACCGTGTTAGAGAGAAAGAGAGAACCTGGCAATGATTGTTGGAAAGACAGCTACAGAAGTTTGACACTTACCCAGTAAATCAGAGCCCAGTACCATGCCTCCACCAAGAAGGGGAACTTGCGGAGGACTCGGCTGAGGAGTCTGTCCTTATATACTCTGGTGTTTGGTGACGAGACGATACGCTGGTATCCAAAGAACTTGATCCTGCGAGAGCGTCGCGGCGGTTCTTCTTGCGGCGTCAACGTTGATGATGAGCTCCAGGCGCCTTGGGAGAAGAGAGACTCTTCAGAGTCCGGGGTCGAGTTGCCGGAACGGCGCTCGTCAGATCGCTTGTGCTCGGCATCGTCGAGGCCGGCTCCCTTCCATCCTAGGTTGTCGTAGGCGTTGGTGTCGCCAATGTTGCGGTTGAACCACGTTCCTCCAAACAAGAGGGTGATGACCACCAAGGGCTCTGCCACAGCACCGATACCCATATTTTATTCTTTCTTTCTTTCTTTCTTTCTTTCTTTCTTTCTCTTCTTCCCTTGTGTGACTGACTGATGATGGAATAAACAGCCGACGATGGAGACGGCGATTAGTGAGAGAGGTATGAGGAGACTGGAGAACTTGGCTACTCCAGTGTGACTGCTGCCGTGTGGTATTTGAGGGCGCGGGAGGTTTGGAAAGGGCCACAGGTCCCGAAGGCTGGATGCGTGCGGGTGGGATGGATCTGACAGACTCAGTCCACCGGTGTGTGTGCTGGGCCAAGGTCCAATGGGAGAGCGACCGGAAGGTCGGGGATGTGAGTTTAAGATTGTCCGTGTCTGAATATCTCCTGAACTACCGGGGATTTCCTGATGGAGATCAAGGTGGGGAGTAGTGTGCGGATACTGATCAGAGGAGTACTAGGTAGTCAAGATTAAGAAGAAGGTTGACTTGTCGAGCGGGAAGGTCAAAAAGTAATCAACAACAAACGGGGGAGCTCGAGGTAGCGACGTTCATCACGCAGCATGGATCAGATGGATCTGTTAATAATACCGTAATACAACATGGACTTTCGGCACACTTTCAGCAGAAAGCCCAGGCTCGGCACAACCCACCAAGCTGGACCTTGACCGACCGTATACAGAGTTACCGGGTTGGTGGCCTTTGCACTTGCGTAAAGGTAAGGTAACGAATCCAGCACATGCGCATCCTCCTCGCAGGCTCGCTCGGTGGCTCGTCCACCTCGCAAAGTTCGCACTCCCACCACCCGCCATAGTCCACATCAGCGGGCTCCGCATGGCTCCGAGGTGCTGGGGAAGAGGAAAGTGAGGAACTCAAGCTCAAGCCGCGCACCGCATGTCGAAATCGAGCCTACCCTGGTCCCTTCTCGCAAAGGCCCCAAGTGGAAAGTGGAAAAGGCTCTGTTGCCCGTGACCCTGTCCATGACACGGAATTCCGATCTGTAGCCAATAGCGGGTTGTGGGCTGTTGGGGCGGGCGGGCTGGGATCCCTGACGCAGACGAATCGCTCGCCAAGTGCCGCGAGCGCCAAGGGTTACATCTTCCTCTTGTGTGCGTCTGTCGTCTTTCGCCCTGTGTGAGGTGAGAGCTTCTGCTTGGTTGGTGTGTGGGCACACCCGGGAATCCGCACCCAAAGAACCGTCTTTCAGACCTCCAGAGTGGGTGTGTTGTCGGTGGCCAACAGCTTGGGATGAGACAAGAGCGAGGATCTGAGGAGGGAGCAGAGTGAGAGAAGACAACAGACGAAATGTCGCGTGCTCCCTCCAAGTTGTTGGCAGCTCACCGTTGCGGTGCGGTTAATTGCTCTTAGCTCTGCATGCTCTAAGCTTGGCTACCTGACGTAGGTAGTTTGTTCTGTCAAGCAACGTCCAACCGCGAAACAAAGTCTCTTTCTTCCTGCGCTTGAACTGTTCCGTCATGCTTCGAAGCCCAGGTCCGTTCCCTTTTCCCTTGTTTCCTCCTCCGTGCCCTCCAGCTTTCTTTCTCTGGGTTCGCTGCGGCTTCATGCCGTTGCTTCGCCCTCAACTCCCGGCAGGGGGAACAAGTTGCTCCGACGTCCGCTTAGGAAACGCGGCTCTGTTATCAATCAGGCGCGCGTCCGCTAGAGGGAAGGTGGGCGTCGGGGAGGGATCGAAGATGACGGAGGCATGCGACGGGGGCACACGACACCGTAAGCTGACAGCCGACCAATCAGACAGGGGATCGGGCATTATGGTGGAGTGGCCTGCATCCGCGACATCCGACAGAACCGTCTTGTCCTCATGGAGTTCTGGAGACCGGGTCCATTCACAGCCCACCGCCTGCAAGCATTTTCCGCCCTCGTGTCCAACGGCGAGAAAAGAAAGACAAAAACCCAGCGCAAAAGTCGCAAAGTTTGTCGACTAGAGATCCCTTGTCATGGAACTTGGCTCTTCTGCTGCTTGCCGCCGCTGGAATTCCGCTCCGCTCCCATGGCTGATGACCCCCCCCCCCCTTTCGGGGGCTTGTTGGTTTTCCTATTCTTGGGAGACGTTCATTACCGGTCTCGTTTGACAAACACGCGATCTCGACCATGACTGAATTTGCAGGTTGCGTATGTCTTTTCGTCCGTCTCCGCACCTGAGATAAGGAATACGTTACCATCCACCATCCGTCGGTCGAGCTTAGCTGGCTGGCAGGCAGATCACAGATGTACACAAAGGCGGTGGATGGGTAAGACAGAAAACTGTTGGCCGAATCCCAATCATCTTTCCCCCACGCTTCCCACGCTTACAACGGGGTGTCGGCGTCCAAGAGATGCCGCCACTATACTCAGTGTGCCCTAGATCAAAGATGAAAATTCTCGACAACCCGACTTTAATTTCAATGGTCGGTGGCATGCCTCTGCAGGAGGGTGGCTTTATTGATGATGGGAGGGGCCGGCGCACCCGCCCTTCAATGCGAGCTAGACAACATGTCTTGGCACACATCATCAAAATCCGCCATCACCGACGCCGTGGTCGGGCCATCCTTTGCTCGGCGATTTCCTAGCGAGACTGACAAGGGAAAGAGACAAAAGCTTTTGTTGGTTGATAAGGTCGTAATTACTGACTCGCTGACTTTGTCGCCTAGCAAAGCTTCTTTGAACTAAGGCGAATATCTCCAGCCGGGGGTTTTCCGTGATATCTGAGCAGTCGACGCCAACGATGGTGTTCAGCTTCCCAGAGCGAAACGTTATTCGACTAACCCCAAGTCTCAGTGCAAACATCAACCAAGGTCGTTCGGCGCCCTCACCTAGTCCGGGCTAGGCGTGTCAACGATGCCTTGTCATTTCCGCGTTTATGCGATGAACCCGGGCACCCCGCGTATTTCCTCTATCCCGTACGGATAGGATACTCGTTCAGCCCTGCAGATCGCCTCCGGATGCTACCGAAGGCCATAGTTCGCGACATCCGCTGGGCGGATACTGAAGGACCAGCAAGCCAGCTTTGCGTTTGACGTGTGAGCTGTTGGACCGTCAGTGAAATACCCAATCCCGGCCGGCTCTTGCGGGCACTTCCCATCTAGCTATTCCTATTCAGGAATTTTAGGAGATCGGGAAGCTCGCCCGCCCCGTCCCGCCCCCTCCGGATTATTCAACCCTCAACACACGTCGACCCGGCGTCGGCAACTAAAATCTCCGTCCCTCGGCGCCGAGTTGCATCAAAAAAATTCCATGCCGACTCCGCCCAGCCGAGGACTCAGGACATGTATCACCTTAGGAGAGCGGCAGGTCGACATCCGGAACGACTTGTCTGGCACTCCACTGGTGAACCTTGCGCTGAAGCAACAAGGAGGGACTGAACATGCTGCAGTTGATCCAGCGCCGCGTCAC
The DNA here is from genome assembly GCA_001563125.1 of Colletotrichum salicis. Classification (NCBI taxonomy): domain Eukaryota; kingdom Fungi; phylum Ascomycota; class Sordariomycetes; order Glomerellales; family Glomerellaceae; genus Colletotrichum; species Colletotrichum salicis. The sequence continues at coordinate 17,347 of JFFI01002514.1, forward strand.
ACCAGTGAATGATGCTGCTAGCGGCGAACATCCGAAATGATCAAACTCCCAGCATCTGACATGACATGTGCAATTAAGTAAAAACATCGAGGCAGGTCGAGCATTCAGCGGGAGATGTAAGTATGTATGGCCGTCAACGGAAGGTCTGACAACCCGTGGCATACCAGTGACTTGACCATCCATCATCGTCCCGAACCGCGAGAGAGACGTTGGCGGATCGAGCAAGCACAGACGGCTTGCAGGCGATTGTCCATAGTTAGGCTGCCTCTTCTTTATCCCCGTACCGAGGACTTTGCATAAACGGGATCTTGATCTATTCGCTTCGCTGATCTAGCAGTCCCTTACACGCCGTGGGTATCGAAAGAGGCGCATGCGACGTATCGACGCGGACTCTTTGGACCACGGGAGAAGACCCTTCCTCTCGCACGATGGCCTGACATCGTTGGCTAGGGGAATCTCCATCGTCGACTCGTTGGTCGACGACATGCCAAACTTTCAGACCGTTGCGAGCTCCACGACTCCATGGTGCAAGTTTGGTGCTCAAGAAGACAACGGTCCACTGGCGAGTGTGGGCACTGCAGCCTGGAGTAATGAACCTAGAATAACGGTCAAAAAGCTTTTGGTTTCAGTGGCAGTGGCCTTTGGCTGGCCGAGCCATACAGAGAGTCGTCAGCATCGTCAATACCTCTCGAGAGCAAGTGTGAAGGTCGTGACGGAGCCCATGTAGATCTCAGCACGTTCAGAGCTAGAGTAACGCAGTCTGGAAGTCTCGCATCCACAACTGCTCACCGGAAGTAATCCTTATAGCTGCAGTATGACGTTGTAGTTGGCATGTACGTTGACGAGACCATCTCAAGACCATCGCGTGGACTCTGGAGAAGATAATCAGTGCCACCTCATGTTGTTCCAGGCTTGTCGATATAGACCTTGAATTGGTCAGCACCGCAGCGGTGCAGACTGCCCGGATAATGTCTGGCTTGATATACACAACCGGATCCCTGCCCTTGGCAAGTCGTGAAGAAATACAGATCTCAGCCCAAGATGGATCGACCCAGGCTGCTAGACAGCTCCGAAGTTGTTGCACCGACGGGTACTTAGAACGGTCTCTAGTTAGATTATTTGGGAGTCAGAGGGGTCCTCAGTTTAAACACGTATTCTGCTTGCCAACCCTTTGCCCTTTCGAACTAAATGTCGTAGTCAATGACTTCACAATGCGCAAGGGAACAAACCCACCAGCTGCAAGAAAGTGGATGAAAAGAGTTGAGCAAACCACTGGGTGACTGAACGCGCGGCCAAGATACTATATGGCTTGCGACAGCACTGCAAGGAAATCCCTTGAGACTTTTGAAAACCGATGCTTGGAGGCAGCTTTGCCATGCCGTCCCTGGGCGAGTTCGAACCGATGGAGCATTCGATAGTGCAGCACCCCCGCGTCGATCCGCTGAAAAAGATTGCCTCGGAATCATCACGTCAGGACTCAAGTTCCCGGTATCGTCAGCGCCACGTGTTCGGCTCGAGCCGAGAGCGGCTTTGACTCCAGAGGCATCAACTGATGTCGACCGCGCTTGGGTTCGCCGGGTGATCGGAAATGCCGTCTCATGATCTCATGCTGATAGAAATCGGCCCATCCTGATAACGATGATGTTTATTGGTTTAGCCTCCCTGTGGACAAGGCCTGCACGTCTTAGTTGGGAGAGCAGTGTCCGAGAGCCGCCAAGGATGATGGATAGCATCGTCGAGAACGGAGTAGAGGGTCTGGTCTTGGTCCCGATCGGTGATGGTAGAGTGGGTCCGGCATCTGTCTCATTTCGGCGCTCCGGGCGGGAGGTCTGAACGCTCCAGCTTTTCAGCTACCTCCGGGGCTATCGGCGGCAGACGTCGTGGCTATTGTCCGTCTCATCAATAGCGCGACAGTATCGTAAGTCACCGGGATATCTGCGCTTTGAACGCATCTTGATCTCATGCGGACGTTAATATGAAGTCTAGTATCGATTACTACGGAACGCGTGGACTTGGTGAGCATATCCATCGAATAAGGAGTTGATACAGATTCGAAGACGATGCGGCACCGTCGAGGAGCAAAGTGTCCGGAAAAAGAAATACGGCACCTATATTTCGGGCATCAGTAATGCTGGAGAATAAGACGGGGAATATTTCGTTTACTCCTTCCTCATAGCAAAAGAGATAATTGAGTCTCGACACGGCACAAACAGATTGTACTCAGTACACCTCTGGAGTGCAAGCAATCGCAACTTGTGTGCTTGTGTATTCAAGAGGCCCGAGCGTGACACGATGGTCAGTCGTTGGGTAGGATTTGTGGATGGAACTCTCGAAGATGTCGGTGTCTCAAGATGAGTGGTCAATGGAGACGCAAACACTTTGCGCTGGCGCGTGAGAAATGACACTTGGGGGCCAAGGCGTGGGGGCATGAGAACGACGGGGCGATGGCAGTCCAGTTTGATAAAGACAAGAAGGCTGAAGTTGAAGTTTGTCGAGAGAAGAGGGTAATGCCATTCACGATGCATGAGGGACTTGATTAATTACATAAGGAACCTTGAGAGATGCGTGGTGTTCATCTGATGACAAAGTGAGGCGCGGGTGTGGCCAGGGCAGGCACCTGCAGTTCGCAGACGGCATGAAATGCAGGAACCAGCCTGTGGCCGGAGGCAAGAGGGGCCGACAAGGTCGAAGCCAGAACTCCGAAGAGGAAAGAGCTGCTGTGGGAGAAGTCGGTCGCGGGAAGGAGGGGCCCCGGAAACTTCAGATGCGGTACGTACCGTCGCAAGAAGCTGAGGCCCAGACTTCTTAGGTATAGTGCAGCCACCAGTCGACGCCCGGACCAGAGTATGGCACGGACGCGACCAACCACAAGCTTTTTGATAATTGAGCGGATCCACCTGTTTGATAGTTTTGAGAAAGCAGAGAGATACTTCCGTGACTTCGTACGTTCCTGCGCCACTAACCTTGAGTCGTGGACTGGCATCTTCCCAAACGGGGCAAGAGACGAGGAAAGGCATTGCATTGCAAGCCACGACCGAATCGACACAAGCCCACAACAAACGCTCGGCCGGTCCCTGGAAAACCCGTCAGCCACTGCAAGTGTGAAAGAAATGGAAAAGAAGAAGAGAAAGAGAGAGGCAACGGCCTTGTTTATTCAGCGTTGATTAGCGGCCAAGCGTGATGAGATGAAGCAGTAGCTGCTGCCCAGGACAACGGACGGGCGTTGTGGGCTGCAGCAGTCACATGTTACGGTACATGGACTTGCTTACTACTGCGACTTTAATCATGGCCAGGTACGCGATAATAGGTAAGGTAAGATAGAAACTACCTAGAAGAGTGGCATAAGGTAATGAGGCCATGCGAGTTGTCTCTGTCCGCCATCATATGTCTCTCGGTATTTGTCTGTGCTCATGTTGTTGTTTTCTTTTCGACGCAGCTGAGGTTTAAATAGGGTCCAGGGTCCAAGACATGGAGGCTTGCGGCAATGTGGCATAAAGGTTGGGCGGATTGAGTTAACTGACGACGGGAGTTTCTCAGGCGTTCGGGTGTCGCTTTCTGCTCGAACCGGTTTGAGAAGGGATGGGACATACCCTGCTCTGTGATGGAATGCTTTGCACAGAATTTAAATGACAATTGCATCCAGAAAGAGATTCAATCGAGTCGCTGAGCCTCCGCTTGACTCGATGGGAACCCCAGTCGCAGCGATCGCAATCGTCTTCTTCCGGTCTGGTCTTTGTCTAATGATTTTTGGTCTTGGCTCTATTGAAGGCAAACACGCGACGGGACTTGCTCTTGCGGGCAGTGGGCAGCAGCGGGTTGGCTCCGACGGGGTCGTATGGGGACGTCATGTCATTGAGTGAAATGAAACATGTTTTGTGCCTCTAGTTTGGGGCGCGACAATGAGAACATCCCAAGTTGGGTACCCCATCGGACTTTCCGTGCTTGTCTCAATTCTAGAATGATAGCTGTTCCTATCCATTATTGATTCAGACCAAGGTCATAACCTAATGTCTCTGCTTGATTTTATCTGATTAGGTAGGTATCTTGGAGTTTGCGGGTGCATATGTGCAGCCTCGGATTATTTCATTGCATTCCTTCCTGATTCCACGGCCGTTCCTGCCCCCCGTTCCAGGTCGCCTCTGATTGATGAATGATCCGTGCGCACCCTGACAGACCCACCACACCTCGTGCTCTTCAACTCCATTTGTCCAATTAGATCGCAGCCCAGCCTCAGCCCAGCCCAAGTCAATTCTCCCCAATCCTCTCCACCAGCCACTCACAGCGAGGCTCAGGCACATCGGTACGGAAGTACACACAACAGATGGGAGTCGTGCCTTCCCTTTCCTGGCTGTCCCTGCTGTGTGCTTCAGGGGCTCTTGCTTTCTGTTGGTCTGGGCTCATTGTATGTACCTTACTGCTCAATGCACCATTGCTGCGCGTCCCAATGCTCGATGCTCATTGCTCGTAGTCACTTCATGCCAGAAATTCTTCACATCTAAACGTAGCTCAGCGTAGTGCAGTCAAGGACCGTTTGGTGTCTCTCATGAGTTTTTTCTTTTTTCACCTCCCTCCCCCTTCCCTCTGTCTGTCAATTCCTCCCTTGATTCATCTGTCTGTCTGTCTCCCCAAAGCAGCAGTAGTCAGCCGTTGAACCCGCCATCCGCCGTCCTGATCTGATACATGACCATCACAGAGGGAATAACCAGGAACACACGGCCTGGGTCCCCCCGAACCACGACACGACCCTTGAACGACTTTGTCGCTTTCTTTTCGCCTTTTGCCTGCAATCATATTCATTGTTGATACCCCGTCCCTATCCCCAGTCCAACCACCTACCCACCGACCCCCCTCCTGCTCGACCGATCCTCTTCTTCTCCCCTAGGCCGGCCGAATTTCCCTGCGAGAAAAAAATACGGATACCCATTTGCTCCATTCGCCTTCACACGAACTCCGGAGTCGAGATCGCAGTCACATACTGTAGTCGCCGGTACTGCGAGCAACACATCGTCGCTCCTCTCGTCCCAGTTCAACCAACGCCAGACCCCGAGCCCAACGATCGATCTGCGCCCTCTATCTCACCTCTGCCACGTTGCTTGCCCCCACGCAACCGCTTTCTTCGGATTGCTCAACCAGAACCACGCGAACCCGGTCCGTGTCTATTGTTCCTGATGAAGCGATAGCCGATCGTCTCCACGAGGCCACCTCAACACCACGAGCAGCCCTGCCAGGGTCCCACAGGTTCGCGATCGATCACCATCCTCCCGTACCCTTTGCCGTGCGATCTGGAACCCTGTGCTAAGGTGCATCTGACACAGGTTCATCGGTTTACGCATCTATCGTCCTCTACCTTTCCACATACCGACCACATCTTTGCGCGCGTCGTCGACGAACCGAGCCTTCAATGCCCTGGCAGCCTCTTCCTCGCATTGCCTTCGCCGTTGCGACATATCCTTTCGCCGCCTCGGGCCCGGCCGAACTCCCTCTCGAACTCGGCGATGAGCTATACATCATTGAAGAAACCCCAGATGGCAACTGGTTGCGTGGCTACTTGGTAGCCCCACCCAGCCTGCTGGCCGGACTGACATCCGTCAAGGGCCAGACACTTGAAGCCCGCGTTTTCAGTGGCATCTTTCCCCGAAGTTGCGTCGAGGTCCGCGAGGTTTTGGGCGAATCTGACGACACAGAGGAGCTGGACGATGCCACAAGCGACGATGCTGCTGCCGCTGGCGATATTCAACTCGGTAGCGACTCGGGAAAGAGCGGATTGACGCCAACTGTTACCGACAAACCCAAATTGAAAGACGGTCACAAATCACTGGGGAGCTCACGAGGATCCAAGGGCTCCAGAATCGAGATCAAGGGTCGCAAACCGCTCGGCGAACTTCCCAACGGTACTCAGGGCCGACTCTCCATCACCGTCAAGCGCGATCCTGACGCACCACGACCGGCCGCACCTGTACCGATGCTCAAGATTGGCGATGAAACCCCAACATCGGCGGCCGAACCGCTTATTGACGAAATCGCCAGCTGCCTTCGCGAGTGGCATTCGACCAACCTCCACGGTCTACTTCTATCTCGCCAGTACCCTCGCCTGGAGAAGTTATCACAATTGATCCAGACACTCAACCTCAGCCGACAACAGTTCCTCCACAACGTCCTCACACGACACGAATATGACAAGTTGCGCGAAAAAACAGTATGGGACCTAGTGCGTGTCAATAAGCTATGCGGAGGGGAGGTCATCGTTCGAGACCCCGCAGACCGTGGACGAGTATTGACGGGCGATGACTCGGTAGTAGACATTACCAAGTTACAGTCTGTTATGAGCGTTCTGGACGAGCCACCAGTGCCCACTGTAGAGCCGACGGCCCTGCACCACCTGCTCGTTGACGTGAAGGGATTCGCCGGTGCGTCGGCAGAGGAGACATCCCTGGTAGTCTATCTTGTAGCAAAGCCGGTGGGAGGACAGGCCGCCACCCTCACTGAATGCTTCATCATCGACATACCACCCGGCGGAACGATAGGAAGTCTGGCGAAATCGGGCCAAACTCGAACAATATTCGCCGATCTTTCAGCACAAGACATTGGCGACGTTGCATCAGCAGAAACCGAGCTATACCTCGTCGTCAAGGTGCGCTCGAGTCAACAAGTTATTCCCAGCGGGAAGCCGGATTCTCGTTCTGGCGCCAAGTCACAGGGCGGAGGATATTCCAAAGATCCCACAAAGCCACCCTCTGCGAGTGGCAACAAGCCTTCTAGGAGAAGTCTAATGTGGGGTTCCAAGAGTGGCCGTTCAGCCTTTTCGAGAGGAAATGCCACACTGAAGCTTGATTCACTAACAGAGCAGCCCGAGGGTCGCCCGCCGACCCAGGACGAGAGCCAAGACAGCGCCGCACCTCCCAGCACTGCCGGCTCTAGACCGCGCGGCTCGTTTGATGGCGGCTCAGGCTTCCACATGGCGGAACGGACGGTGGGAATTGGTGTTCTCAAACTCAATGCAGTCATGAAGCAGGATGAAGATGTGGAGCAGGTCGTGAGCATTTGGTCGCCATCACCTACGCTCCCAACAGAGAAGCAGAGCCTCCACGAGGAATGGGATACCCTTATTCGAGACCTCATGGACAGCAAGAGTGGGCATTATGAAAAGTCGCGCCGAACCGAACGAGTACAGGTGCACCTCAAATCCTTCAATCACCCGGATGTGGATGCGCTGGTCAAAATAACGCCAACCATGTTGGCTGGCATTCGCAAAACAAACAAGATGGGCTTCTCTGGCGCGCCCACAAAGGCTAGATCGGATATTTACGTTACTCTCGATACTGCTGCGCTCTCTAAGCAAAATCTGTTGCCACGATATGCAGGCAACCCCACCACCCTCTCCGGGAGTGTACACGGAAATAATCTACAGGTTACACTGGAGGTACGAAGAACAGGCGGGGAGAAGATCCCGAACTGCATCTATTCTTCATCCAACACGGAGGGAATTACCACGTGGAAATCTGTGGCTGTTGAGAGGGGGGAGCACTGGAGCCAAACTGTCCGACTTGCCGTTCCACCGGAAGATGTCTTCACTTCGCACATCGTCATGTTCCTATCCGACATGCCGAATGCTCCGTTCGCGGTTGCCCACATGCCACTGTGGAATCAAGAGGCCTTTGTCCGAGACGGAGCACATGCCCTGCTGTTATACAAGACGGATGAGTTTACCTCGACGGCCCAAGCTGGCCCGACCGGCAAAGGGGGCTATCTGTCATTGCAGTGGAGTGCCAGAGGAAACGACGAACACTCTTCCGAGGTGACCGGCCCTCTCGCGATCCTTCGTGTCGACACATACCTATGCAGCACACGATTCTCCCAGGATCGTATCGTTCTGGGCTTGCTCAAGTGGAAAGAGGGCCCCAAGGAAGATATTCCGATCCTACTAAAGCATCTGATCTTCGTTCCCGAAATCGAGGTTGTCAAGCTCCTTAGCGACGTGCTTGATGCCCTCTTCGGTGTTCTAGTGGAGCACTCGGGCAACGACGAGTACGAAGATCTTGTGTTCACTGCACTGGTTAGAGTCCTGGGCATTGTGCACGACAGACGTTTCAACCTCGGCCCGCTCGTTGACCACTATGCGGAGAACCGCTTCAACTACCCGTTTGCCACGGCCTGTCTCGTGAGATCGTTCACTCGCCTGCTGGAGAAGCCTACCGAGGCACAGACTTCGAGGAAGCTCCGCTCCACCTTCAAGGTCGTGCGACATATCCTCAAGTTCATCACCCATGCTCGAGGCCAGCAAAAGGCCAAAGAAGCCGGAATAGGTATCACGACTTCGCACTCCGCCCCTGGTTTCACTCGAGAATTGAGGAATATTTTCAAGGCTTTGGATTCCATGATGCGCAGCAACGCCCCTGTCCTCGTCGGCAGTCAGACGCTGGCTGTTCAACACTTTCACACCTGGTTGCCAGAGCTGACAGGACTCCTGACGACCGAGGAGATTTTGCATATTGCTATCGATTTCCTCGACTCATGTTCGCTTGTTAAGGGCAAGCTGGTTCTGTACAAGCTGGTGCTCATCATCAACTACTCCAAGCTGGAGATCTTTTCACACCCGGAACAAAAGTCAGCTCTCACGGCCAATACCGTCCGGTGGATCGCACCGCACTGGGGTCATAATGAGGGCGTCACTGATTCCTGGAAGGAGCAAGTCCGTCTCTGCTGCTCAATCCTCGCCGGTCAGATCGACAACCTTGGCGCTGAGATTCCCGACTATCTGCCGAAGATCATTGATTCATACCTGTCTATCGTGGCCACTCCGAGCAAGCCTCGCAGCCGCCTTTCACTTCTCTTCCCAACTTCATACCCCTTTCCATCCAAGCCTATCGCGGAGGAGTCTACATTTGACGAAGCCTTGGTTGAGCTTTCTGCAATTTTGTCGGCAGTTTCGAATTCGCCTAGCGGCATGCAGCTGGAGCTCACTGAAGGTGACTTGACTGCCCTGCTCGAAAATACCCTTCGCGTACATATGAGCATCTTGATGGGTGAGGCGTTCCCGCACGAATGGTTGAGCGTCTACATCTTTCACCACAAATCCACGATGCGAACCTTGCAGTACTTGTCCAGCATACTGCTCGAGTCCTTCCTTCCCCACCCCGACGATGCCGAGAACTTCAACACGGAACTTTGGAAGATGTTCTTCACGACAATGCTCAAGCTTGTTGGCAGCCCATCTCTGGCTCTGGAGACCTTCCCTGAGCAGAAGCGGAGAGCTGTCTGGAAGATCGCTGGCGACGTGAGGGAACATGGCGCTGAACTACTCAGGCGAACTTGGGAGGCCATTGGTTGGGAGACGAGTAGTGACGAGCGTACACGATATGGCTTGTCCAAAATGGGCGGCTATCAGGTTCAATACGTCCCCACTCTTGTTGGTCCTATTGTCGAGCTTTGTCTTAGTGTCCATGAAGGCTTGCGACGTATGGCTGTGGAGGTGTTGCAGACGATGATTGTCAGCGAATGGACCCTGAGCGAGGACTTGTCCGTCATCCAGACCGAGATGATTGACTGCCTTGACCACTACTTCAAATCGAAGCCCCTGACCGAGAGCATCCTGCAGAAGTTGTTCGTTAACGAGGTCCTGGAGAGATTTGCGCCGCTGTCGACCGTTCCCGACGAGCCTCTTTATGCTGGTATTCGCGACCTCATGGCGACTGTCGACGAGTTCCTCGATCTTCTTGTTGCCGTGCACAGCAGCGATAACACGAGCGAAGCATCCCACCTCATCAACCGATTACGCCTGATGGAATTCCTTCGCGACATGCAGAAGGAGGAAATCTTCATTAGATACGTTCATCAGCTGGCCATCCTTCAGGGCGAGGCGAGGAACCACTGCGAGGCTGGCTTGGCCCTACGTTTGCACGCCGACCTCTACGACTGGGACCCTACAAAGCAGGTCTCTGCTTTGAATGACCCGGAGTTCCCCATACAAACTTCATTCGAGCGCAAGGAACGGATCTACTTCGACATGATCAAGCACTTCGAGGAGGGCGAGGCCTGGACTAGCGCTCTGGCTGCATACCAGGAACTCCGGATTCAGTACGAGAGCAACGTCTTTGACTTTGCCAAACTGGCTAGGACCGAGCGGGCCATTGCCACGATCTACGAAACTATTTCGAAGAGCGACAAGCTGGTGCCCAAGTATTTCAAGGTTGTCTATAAAGGACTTGGCTTTCCCTCCAGCCTCCGAGACAAGGAATTTGTGTACGAAGGCTCTCCGACAGAGCGTGCCTCTGCCTTTACGGACCGTATGCAAGAGCAGTACCCATCCGCTCAGATTGTCACTGGTGGCGATGTCGACGATGTCGAAGGCCAGTTCCTAGTCGTTTCCGCCATCACACCGCACCGTGATCTGTCACATCAAGTATTCCAGCGCGCTCGCGTCGCCCAAGTGATCCGCGATTATCTCGTTTCCGCCCATCCTCAGAGCTTCTCAGTGTCGTCTAAGCGTAGCACGTCTGGCCCTGTCCAGGAACATTTCGCGGAGAAGATGGTCTTCACCACTGCTGACCCATTCCCGACAATTCTTCGCCGCAGCGAGATCGTGCACACCGAAGAGATCAAGCTCAGTGCCCGCCAGACCGGCTTAGAGCGGATTGTGAGGAAGACGCAAGAAATGACAGTGATTGAGAAGCGGATTACTGAGGGCGACGAAGAAAACGCCCAGCTGCTCGTGGACGCAGTAAGTGTGTCGGTCAACCCAGATTCCGAAAATAGTGTGGCTTGCTATCGCCAACTACTGCCGTCCCGTGCGGAACCCGAGGATGACGAGACCGACATGCTGGAAGAAGAAGATGTTGAACCTGAGCTTGAACCTCAAGACAACGCGATCAAGATGGCACTCGTGGACCATGCGATTATGATCAAGCGGTGCCTGGCAACTTTCTCCAGAAGTACGAATGAAATCCTCAACGAAAGGCACGAGGAACTTCAACGATGTAAGTATTTCATGCTCATGCTCATGCTCATGATGACCTGTGTGGCCGCCACAAGCTAACATGCCCCAGACTTTGAAAGCACTTTTGCACCCGAGATTGCCCTTTTCGCTCCTCAGCAGCCATCCCGGGAGTCTGCCAATGCTTCGCCGACTTATAGACGGTCGTCGCCATCTACTGAACGCGTATCACCTCGACCGCAGAGCATTGTCGGTGCTATGACGAACGGAGTGGCTGTCGAACAAGTGTCGACGGTTCAGCCAGTTGCCATCCGCCAAGGACGTGGGACGCGTCTAAGCTTCCTAGGAGGCCGTAAGAAGGAATCTCCAGTTCTGCAGCAGACTAACAGCGACCCTCAAACGACCCCGGAAGCAGAGGACACTGTTAGCCATCGAAGCCGAAGTTTTAGCAAAACACAGGACAACGTGACCATTACAAGCAACGCAAACCGTCGCAGCAGCTTCTTCCGAGCTCCGTCCAGCGATGTACCGCGGATCCTGGGCAGTAACGATGCCACCAGCGAATGGGTAACGGACTCGGGCGGACGGCGTAGTTCAGACGCCGGGACAAACTTGACAGAGAAGGAGCGGGAGTATAAGGACGAACGACCTGTAGACGGTCTTGGCATCGTCAAACGGGGAAGCGTCAGAAAGAGGCTTAGCATGCTGAAACTTGGCAAGAAGTCTACTAAGGGTAACGGTACCATGGTCAGCGTGCACGAGGAGTAGGACTTCACGGCAGCGGCCGAGCAACTTGGTTACATGAACAAGACGACGGGCGAATGGCAATACCCGGTGTCATGATGGCACAAGCTTAGGGGAGCATCTGCTTGGTTCCCAGGGACAGGTCAAGGGCCCTCATGGGGTGCCTCTATGTGATTGCATTAGATATTCCCATACCTTTTCACTGGCTTTTTTTGCGATTTGTACAGACGGGGGACGGTTGGCGGGATGGTGTTCTGGATATGTATCTGTAGGATCCCCCCTCATCTGCACGGCGACACAGCGCAGCAGATGCAGCTCTTCGTTTTTCAGGTTCTGTTTGTGAATAATACCTGGTCGCACACCACATGTGTGTGGAAACCCAAAAGACTCCGAACCACGAATATGCGTTTTACTGTGCCTGTCATTGCAACTCTCCCTCCACCTCAGCGATTTCCCTAGCTATCTACACTCGTCACGTCGGAACGGCCCCGAAGTCAACAACTGGATGAACTACACGGTTTCTCCATTGGTTGCTAGCCTACCCCAGATGCGCAACGGCATATGTTTCCACATGGGAGTTGGCAGCGCCAACCCAAGCGTTCCAATTATTCATTCCTCCATGATGGCACTCGGTCGTAATAGGCCGCCCCTGCACCTGCGCAGCAACATCCCCGCCGCGGTGCACAGTCACCACAACCTCACCAGTCCGACCATTAAACGGCGCACTCCCATGATACACACCGACCCCTCCGCGGGGGACCCCATCATCATCCCACCCAGCCTCCTCCGCGACCCCGCCCACGCTGACCGTAACCTGCGCGGGACCCGTCAGCAACGCCGAGAAGACAATCTTGTCCTCCATGATCTCGGACGGGTGGAAGAGCTCCTGGCCGTGAGAGCTCGTGTTGCCCGTCGTGCCGCCGGCGTCGCCTGCGTGGCCCGGGTGGAGGCGGTACCATGTGACGAGCCCCTCGCGGCGGACGGTGGCGGTGCCATATTTGTAGAGGTCGATAAGGAAGGGGAGGAGGAGGCGCCAGCCGTCGTGGGGCATGTCGAGGACGTAGTTGAAGGGGGCCTGGCCGTATTCGAAGGCGCCGAATTGTTTTGGGTGGAGGGGGCCTATGTAGTGCGATTCGCCAAAGTCGTTCCAGGTGAGCTGTGTTTGTGGTTAGAATCGATGTATGATCTTCGTCACGAGCAGGTGGGATAACTTACGATCTGAACATATTCAGGCCTCATGGCCAGAATCTCATTCCACCGGTCATTCCACAGGTCATCTCCCTTCCACGCCCAGTTCTTGTTCCAGGTGGGCAGGTTAGTGTAGAACCAAGGGGAGACGGCGACCATGTAGGGCCGGTGGGGACCCAAGGCGTGCCGGTACGATGCATCGAGCCCTTCATCCATCTTGCGCGCGTTGCCGTGGGGCCAGGCGGCCCAGCTGAAGAGGCCGTCGGTGACGCCCGTCTTGAGCGCGTTGTCGGCGCCGATGGAAGAAAAGGAGGGGATGAAGAAGCAGTTCGTCTCGGCCTTGATCTCGTGCCAGTCGGCTGCGTTGCCGACGCCTTCAAACGTCGAGACGATGGGCTGATGACCTCGTCTGAAGTAGGCTGGTGAGGGGCCGAACTGGTTGAAGAGAGTTAATTGGGCATTATGAACTTCAAAATTTGGAAAAGAAGCCGTGATTTTGGGAGATGAGAGAGAGAGAGACTCACTCTGCTGACGATTTCGATGACGCGCTCCTTGGGCCACGCTCCTGCGCCTTCATAGTCAAATGATAAGAGAAGCTTGAAGCCCGTCTGCTCCGCTGCGGTAAAAATGTCGGGGAGCTTGACGATGGCTTCCTCGTGGATGCCAAAGTTGAGGACAAAGGCGTCAATGTGCGCTTGCTGGGCTAGGCCGATGTCGACTTTGTATTCGTCGACGGTGTATTCACACGTATTGCTCAGCTGGAGGGTAATCGTGCGTCAGTGACTGGAATTGGCATCTTTCATTGTGGTGGGAGGCCTCTCCCGCGTCCCCGTGGGGATGGTGACGAACCATGAAATGAGCGAATACCGCTCGCTCGAACCCCTGATGCGGTGGTTGAGGGGGGTAATGCTGCTGCTGCTGTTGAGGTTCATCGTCGCCGGTGATGGAGGCGATCTCGGCCTCGATCTTTTGCTTTGCTTCCCTGAAGAATTTCCTCATGATTTGTGTGTTTGGCGGTTTTGGTGTTTTGAGTGAGTTGAGTCCCCCCGTCAAAACTCACTCACTTTCAGTAGTGACGCGTGCGCCCGCTGCATCTACGGATACGCCGTCCAAGAAGCTCCAGTTAAATGACACGTGTGGGATGGCGAAAGCTTTCAAGACTTGGCGATCGATAGAACCATTTGTAGCCCCATCGCTGCGTAACCGAGGGCTTAGCAGCATTCCGAGTTATCCGGACGATTGATCTTGGGGTGTATTTGGATGGTTTTTTTTGGTGATGTCTTCCGAGGTTGGACGATGGTGTTGTGCAATCAGAACGAACATGTCGCTGCGTTATCTTGTAGGATTTGGGTCAATTACAGTGCTTTGCGTGCAATGTGCGGTGCTGTTTTAGCGGGTTGGAGGTTCTGAGTCGTGGTTTGGACTGGTAAGACAGCGGCTCAGTCCGTTGAAGTTGGGGTTGGGGTGGTTGCTATTTTTATCGCTGGTCGACTCGGCCCAAGGAACATGGCTCGGCGCAAATGGTGGTGATTGGAAAGTATGAGCCGGTCGGAACTCAATTCGCCGTTAACAAAAAAAGACAGGATAGAAACGCAACAAAGATGAGGGATTGATTGATGTTTTCTTGACTATTGATTGATATATTATCTCTGAACCAGTTAAGTATCCATATCGTTAATTGAGATCAAGAGCTCGCTCTGCTTCTTTTCTATTCTCACACACAACATTACACGGTAACCGAGTCAGTCAACAACCAACGATCGAATAATGCCAAAAGAGAGTTTAGCTCGACGGCAGATCATGATAGCAAGTTGTAGTAGCAAAAGCAAAATGGGATGTCCCTAGCAAGGCTCGAACTTGCGACCTTTGGATATCTCTAGATGTTCTAGAGTCATACGTATGGATATGAGACCAACGCTCTACCGACTGAGCCATAGAGACTGTGGAAGTTGAAGAACCCGACGCGCAAGTTGACTAAGACCCAACCAGTGGGTCTTGTGGAGTCGAACTGGTCCCTTGATGGACGTTGATAGATGGGTGAGCCAAAGGACCATTCCACCCTGTCTCGCTTTGCGATTAAGCTGAGGAAGTTCCTTCACTTATGGAGTACTTAATCACAGGATAGACATTGATAAAGCCAACTGATTGTCAATACAGAGTACTAAGTTGCTAAGGTGTACAGACACTGGCATGCGTCCCGGCCTAGCCTCCGATGCCGGAAAACAAACGTTCCCGGCCGAAACTTGACGGCTCTGTGCACTAACAGATGTACTTACAACGCAAAACTAATGCAATCCAGGCACTGCCAGGGGAACAGGAACTTTCCGAACGATACGTGCTAACTTGTTCCCACAGTCTCCGCACGAGATAACGGTAGCGCGGCCCTCCGGCAATCCGCAAAGTCCCTTGCACACCCCCCGTGGCCCCCCTATTATTGTCCAAACCAACAACTCTACCGGACTGCTGACACATACGGCAAACGTACCCCAGACTTTCCCGGACGACAGGTCTCCATGCTCGTTTACATGCTTTCAAAGGATTGCGATATCTGACTCTCAAGGTCCCCACTGCGCAGATCGGCGGTTCCGCGCCGTTGGGCAATTCCTCTTGTTTGCATCTTGTCTAGAACGCACTGATCTCTCTCCCCCTCCCCTCACAATGAGTGGTCAAAGAACCGGCAGCACCCATCAGGCCAAACGCCCGCGACTCGGCGAGCGTACCATGTTGGCCTGCATCGGCTGTAAGCAGAAGAAGCTCAAGGTAACATTCAAATTTCCTCAATATGGGTACAGAAACCAGACTGACTCATATTAACAGTGCGACGGACAAAGTCCCAAGTGCCAGAACTGCGTGAGGACTGGACGAGGTAGGGTCCAACAGTGATATGAGACGGCATGGTGAACTTTAGCTGATGTGGGGAAACCAGACTGCCTCGTGGAAGACCCCGGCACCGGCTTACATCGCCCGCGCGATTACATGAAGTCATTGGAGGCGCGCGTTGCCTATCTTGAAGGTCTATTACAGCAGGCCCGTCCTGAAGTCGCCCTCGATCACTTCGGTGCCAACAACGAGGGTGGTGGTCGTGGTCGTGAAGCAGACCAGCACACCGCCACCGCCTCTTCGCACAACGGCGGCCCTACGCAGGCAATGTCCATCATCCACATGCCATCTGCTCTCGCCCCGAACCTCCAGGACCACCACTCCTCATTCGAGGACGTGGACTTCTCGCGGGCGCTGCGCGCGCCTTCTGTGGATGCTGATGACCATCATGTCGATACCCTGTCATCAGAGGTCGCGCTGCTCTGTCTCAGTGCGGCAGGCCGTGAGCCGCATTACTTTGGTCCTTCATCTGCCGTCTCCTTTTCACGCATCGTCAGCGCTACCATGGGCCTTGCCAGCACCGGCGGGAGCTCACAGCATAGCCATGCAGGGCGGGGGAAAGATATTAGTCCTGAGGTTGTTCGAGAGGTCCCCTTGAGGTTACCGTCGCCGACGTTGAGGGCAAACTTGTCAGAAGCGTACTTCAACAACATACACCCTCAGTACCCATTTCTTCACAAGCCGACGTTCCAGATTTGGGAAGAGACCTGCCTGAAAGCAAGTCTCGACGGAGATCTGAGTAGCGTCAACGGGTCGACACTGTTCTTCGTCCTAATGGTACGCTAGAACGCTGAAAACTTCAGGATATGTCTGTCCGTTGTCCGACAGTGCTCTAACAAGACTTATAGGTCTATTCAATAGGGTCCTTAGTCCTTGGCCAAAGTCATTATGATGCTGCCGAGGTATGATTTACCCCTTTCGCGGAATTATAGCAGCAAGCACCGAACAATGTTGACGCAGAAAACGGCAGGCTTATTACTCTATGGCCTTGGATCACATCTCAGTAGTTCTGGATCTCGATAGCCTCGAGTCTATTCAAGCAATATTAGCTTGTGCCGTGTACTCAATCAGATCACCTGTAGGCGTAAGCCTGTGGTAAGTCACTGGTCTACTCGATTCTCCGGGGCTAGTCTGACTATCTCTAAGGAAAGTCTCTGGCATGGCTATACGCCATTGCATTGAGCTCGGCTACCACCGGAGTGCTGAGAGATACCACAAGAACACGGATGCACTGACAAAGGAGATGTCCAAGAGATGTTTCTGGGTTGCGTATGACATTGACAGGGTAGTTGCCTTTACACTAGGTCGCCCAGTTGGTATTCCAGATGACTCAATCGATGTCGAGGTAAGGTTTCCACACTGCCAAACACCGCAGCAACGGGCTCTCTGTATGATATGCTAACGAGTAGCGCAGTTACCACTTGATATCGATGATGAAAATGTGACTTCGGGAGGACTTTTGTCAGGCTCACGAACATCCAGCACTGATCCGCCGACACTGATGACCGGCTTCATCCACGCCATCAGACTGAGACGTTTATGGACAAAGATCAGCGACAACCTCTATCCACCGACAACTCGACGGTGCGGCTGCGGACACACAGCGACCATCGAGAGCCTCCGGCAAGAACTAGAAGAATGGCGCGCAAAGACCCCCGATCAGCTGAACTATTCGAGAGCGCACCCACTATCCGTCTTCACCTCTCGCTCCTGGTTTCAGCTCGCCTACGACCACTCGATCCTCCTGCTATACCGCCACTACATGATGGGCGGATCACCCGCAAACAACCCCACGCCAGACGGCGGCGGCGCCGGCAGCACCGGCCACGGAGGAAACCTCAACGACAACGAAGCCACAGAACGGGTGCTAGAAGAGTGCGCGGTGCGCGCGCGAGAGATGTGCATGCTCTACCGCCGTGTCTACCAATCCTCCTCGGTCCAGTTCACCTGGGGTAGCCTGCATATCCTATTCCTCGGCGGGCTGACGTACCTCTACTGCCTATGGCGCTCCAAGCGCGTCCGGGACTCGACGAGGCAGGCCGACGTCGTCACGACGTGCATGGCGTGCACCACCGTCCTCATCATCATTGCCGAGCGGTGGAACCTGGCGACGTCGTACCGGGATATCTTTGAGGCGCTGTCGCAGCGGACGATTAGCATGGTGTGCAATGATGGGCAGAAGCCGGCGCCTAGTAATAATGCTTCGTTGCCGGCGATTGGGCCGGGCCCAGGGGCGGATATGCATACTGCTTTTAGTGGTGGTGCGGCGCCGTCGATGCAGGATTGGATTATGGGGTTGGATGACTTGTCGATTCCGCAAGAGTCTGAGTGGCTGGTGCAAGAGTTGCTTCAAGGTGTTCGGGATTATTAGCTATCATGGCTGACACGTTGGAATGGATGCCATGATTTATGATGAATGAGGTTGAGATAATAATTAGGAGGCACAGAAACGCCAGCTGAACGATATGAAGCTATCAGGCTTGCAACAAAGACTAGAGATTCCCAACAACTTGCAGAGAAGTGCGACCCAAGCATCTTGGTGAGGTGAATAAGAAAACGTGACCAAGTTTCTTAACCGCGCAGAATCTTACTCCAGAATTTCGAATCCTGTTCTCTAGTAAAATCGAGGAATCATGTTCATACTCAAACCAAGCTCTTCCGCGCAGATCTGTAAACTCTTCATCTGGGCTTGCGCATATAAATCGTTTGCATCAAGAATATCTCTCGCCAAAGCCTTCTCGTACCCTTTCACATCCGGTCGTATCGACTCCTCGTGAGCTATCGTAGACTCGCTTGAGCTGGCCCCGGACTGGATGTTTGACTGAAAGATCCCAGCTGCCGAAAAGGGTAAAAAGTCTTCATACGTAATAGGCACCGCCTCAAGTACGCCCTCGGAAACCAATCGATCCAAGAAAGATGCAGGATTCGCTGTATCGAAACCTGCTAAGTTGTGCAGCTTCTCTTTAGCGTTTTCTGCGCATCGATATTCCGAGTACACGAGGCCTTGTCGCCGCAGCTCGTTCCAATCATCGGGAAACTTTTCAAAGACCCGAGAAAAGGTGTCGTCCACAGCTTTTGTATCAGAAGACGTTCCTGTTGCTTGTGCCGTGGCCATGGCTTCCTCCAACAGGTCATCATACAGCTTTCTACCCGCAGGCGTAACGGCAGCTCCCCTCTCCTCAATCTCACCAAACCGAGCCTTATGGAACCCGTCCACAAACTCATCTCTTCCCAAAACAGCAAATCGAATGCCCTCCTGAAGCGCAAGGAAACTCGTCTGGCGTAGTAGGATCGGGCATTTGCGCACCGGCGGGCCCTCGATGCGGCTCTTGACCGCCATGCCCGCGGCGAGCATAGCCTCCTGCGCGGCATTGATGTCCAAAGCCCGTGGCGTGAGGTGGTTAATATGCGACGAGCGGAAGCACGCAATATCCGCCAAGATGGGATGCTCGCTCCGCAAGAGAGCGTATTCTTCATGCGTAGCCGCCGCCAGAGGCTGCCAGCTAAATGTGCGAATCGCCTCAACCACAAACCGCTCCCCTTGCTCCGTCGTCAGCCGACCATCCTGAAATTCCTCGGCCGTGACCAAAAGCTCCAAGAGGGCATCACTAAAGATATTGCGTCTCGCGAGTAACTCCAGCGCGACCGCCCTCGCCGTCCCGGATTTGAGCAGCTCGGGCCGGAGGAGCGTGGTGAAGACGCGAAAGGGGTTGCGTTCCAGAGACTGCGTCGACGTCGGGCGGAAGCAGGTCGCGTGCATGGGCAGGCCGGCGACGGAGAGGTCGTAGTAGCCGACGGGGTGCATGCCGAGGAGGGCGAAGATGCGGCGGACGGTGTGGAGTTCTTGCGGGGTGCCGAGGCGGATTGCGCCGTGCCGCTCGAGAGTTAGGCGCTCGATGCTGGCTTCCATTGTTGCGGAGCCCGAGCCGTGGCGGTTTTTGGGATGGGCTTCTTTGTTGATGGTTTGGACGATTTGGATGAGGTCACCGTAGAGAGGGACTTCGGCCTTGTACATGGCGGACATGGCGAGGGCAAAGGTTGTGCGTAGGGTGTCGGGGTCGACGTAGTTGGCGTCGGGTGCCGGATGGCCCGGGGGACCTGACCGGTGCGTGGATAGAAGGCTGGTCGACATGATTGTGTTTGATGATGATTTACTTGTTGTTCAAAGCCACATAGAAGCTGATCTCTTCATGAGGACGGCTGAGGAGTTGTAGGTCAAGATAAGAGTGATGCGATAAGATTGAGGTTCGGGTAGGAGTATCAGTAAGACTAAGCTCTAGAGCTAGTCCGTAATAGAGAGTTCAAGCTTAGAGGGAAACTCGTAGATATCATGTATTATTAAACATAAAGGCAAACTCAGGACAAACAAGTAAGTGAGTTTGGGGGTTTCGGAAGGAAACGATGTCATAGAGCCAGGTCTCCTGGTTCCTCCCGAGAGCAATTCGAAAACAATCAGTCTGAATCCTTCAATGTTGACTAGGAACATGTCCCAAAACCCGTCAGGCGACTTGCTTTCGTAACCATGGCCGAGGTCATCGACTACGTCGTCCGGCTTACACCGGAGGCTACCGATAAGATGTCACTGAGGAGCATTATGTGGCTTCGGGTATGGGGCGGTGGGGCGCCGGCAGGTCGTCATGTTACCGAAAGGTGGATCGGAAGCAAGGAGGGGCTATTAGTCGGGCATGAACCGTCTCCAACCGCCAGGGTCGGAGGTTTCCGAGTGATGGCGACATTTGTGTTGCGCTTATCCGCTACCTCCATCAACTGACAACTCATGCGGAGTAACCGCCATTCGGTAATCCACTGCTCACTGACTCAACGATTTCATTCCTCCAAAGGCACCAAGTGAGAGACAATCTCGTACGTTGGGTTGATAAGAAGACGCAGCTGTGCAAGAGCAAGGAAACCTCCCGTTGACGGCATATCGCAATTGAGAGCAGTACCAGATTGCCCACCATGTCAACTACCACAACCGTCACAGCATCCGCACCCGCACCAGCACCACCGGCACCGACGCCGCTCGGTTCGGCGCTGGACTCGGGCAAGGCGGGTAGCGGCAAGGTCAAGCGCCTACACCAGATCCCGGTTTCCGAATCCAAAGAAGCCGCCCAGAGATGGCAGCTGGAACAGATGGCGGCCGCATTTCGCATCTTTGCAAAGTTGGGCTTCTCTGATGGAAGCAGTGGGCACATCAGTCTACGAGGTATGTATTTGCTTCTTTCTGCTTTCAATACAACATACATTGAGGCAGCACATGCGAGGGACCGTGCTAAGAGCTCCTACAAGATCCTATTAGGCCGGACACGTTCTGGATCAACCCGTATGGAGTGCACTTTGGTGTGCTAAAGGTGTCGGACATGGTCCACATTGACGAGGATGGCAACCGTATCGGCGGTGCCGATAAGCCGGTTAATACCGCCGGCTTCACCATTCACTCCGTTCTCCACAAGAGGAGGCCGGATATCAACGCTGCCTGCCACATGCACAGCCCCTACGGCCGGGCGTGGAGCACCTTCGGACGTCCGATCGACATGCTTAACCAAGGTAAGTCACAGCCTACTAAACCAGTCGTGTAGTTATCCTACTATATACTAACCATACCATCGAAAAGACTCGTGCATGTTCTACAACGACCTCTCAGTTTATGAAGGGTTCGGCGGCGTCGTACTGGCAAAAGAAGAGGGCGAGCATATTGCCGACGCCCTCGGTCCCACCAACAAGAACATCATCCTTCAGAATCATGGACTGCTCACCGCCGGCGGGACTGTGGCTGAGGCAGCTGCCTTCTTCATCGCCCTCGAGCGTTGTTGCCAGTCTCAGTTTCTCGTTGAGCAGGCTGTTGCTCCTGGAACCAATGGTGCTGCCGGTGGATTGAAGAAGACGTTTGTCGGCGAGGAGGAAGCACAGTACACAAAGGATGGCACTGGTACGCCTGAAGTCATGTACATGCAGTTTGTGCCAGAGTATCAGTTGATTCTGAAGGAGTCAGGGGGTGACTTTTTGTCATGAGACTGTGTAGGTAAACTTGTCTTGGAATAATGAAAGGGGAAAAGTCCTTCCCACCAGCTTTCTCGAAGGGACGGTGATTGCTGAATGTCGTTCATCATCCTCCGTTGTCTTGTTGGCCACCTACCATGGCACACACTCACACCTCCCGCAAACGCGACAAGCTGGGCCACGTCGTGCGCAGCCTGAAATCACCTCTCGTGTTTGCCAGCTTCACCACTCTGCTCGTTGCGCTGTGGACTTGGCCCAAACGATGGGCCCAAAGGAAGACAGCGTCGCGTTGGACGCGTCCGCCCTCCGAAACTAGAGAGGACCATGTCTCAAAAATTGAACTGCTTACGCACCCTGCCTCCCCCCCCCCCCCCCCCCCCC
>JFFI01002514.1:39495-79064 GCA_001563125.1 Colletotrichum salicis
ATCTGGTTGTGGCTAGCTGACGCGGTGAAGATCTTGCCAACTTAGTTGATATCGGCATGGTGGTGGCGGTGAGAAATGTGATACAAATCAGGCCACTTGGCGAAGGTTGAAAGCAGCTACGACTGCCAACTTTCGACTGTGCAAGTATGTACTTTGGATTGTGGAGAGCTGAGCTGAAGGATTGACTCGATAGCTTCGGATTGTGGATAGCTGAATTGAAGGTTCGATACCCTCCAGCGGTGAATTGCTAGCGAACCGCATTCGTTCCCTGTACGACCCCTCATCGTGCACGTGTCCAACTACAGGTATCAACTATGTCTTAAAGCACTCCTGAGGCTCCCTATAAATTCGTAATTATTAGAAAGACACGTTGATCTGGAGGAACCCAGGAACCCTCTCCAACCATCTACCCTCCGAGTCACAGTGCAATCACTTGCCCATCATAAACCTGAGTCAACATGACGACCGCAGCGGCTATTGGAGCAAACGCCAGGATGATGACTGTGCTGACGAACAATGCCACAAGCGAGGCCGTCTCCAACGGTGTGTGGCTCCAGGTCCTTCAGAATTCCTTTCCCTCGGAAAGGTTCATCATCGCCCCAGAGCAGAACAACCAGGCCGGCCGTGCCGACCTGACGGTCTTCTTCATGTTCAACGACAACAACGGCAATCTCTGCTGGGAACCCATTTCCACCCTCGAGGGCAAAACGCCCGGCGCAGCCATCGCCCAAGGGGATATCGACCAGGCTAGCGGCTACGTCTCGACTCTGAGCTCTGCGAACTCGCTCAGTGGCAGAAAGTTCGGGATGCTGGTTGCCGGGCAGGCGGTGGTCTTGTTAGTCAACGATGGGGGCCCTCACTTAACGCAGTGGGATCGGCCGGATACCGACATTGATCAGTACGACATGGATCCACCGACCCAATTCAACGTGTGGGGAATTCAGTTCCAGGGAATCATGGTCGATGGCTTCTTAGCTGACTTTGCTCAACAATTCTCATAACTTAAAACTAAGATTCAAAACAATTCGGATTCCAGTCTACTTCCTTGTGACTGCTCATAAATCCTCCGACGCTTGCCGTAAGTTACTAGAAACATGGTCACACTGTTAGCTTTGTTGGTATTCTACTAGCACTAGAAATGACAAACGATATACATGCGACAGGGATTCCATCGTAGAGATACGCCAGACACACAAATAATCAAGCACGATCAAAGCTATGAGGAACCCAAAGTACCCAGCAGGATAGTATATCTGGGTTAACGCCATCCGGATCCCCGTAAACCCCGGAATCAAGGGTAGGAGATCAAGCTCAGATAGATCCTAGCTCACATAGTAGTACTGGGCAATAAGGAAGCCGATAAAGCAGCTAAGGAAACGCTGAGCTCTGAACCAGACCTAGCAGAAACAGAAAACCTACGGATCCTCATAGTGACAACTAGAACCAATATGCATGTGGTACTTAGAGATAAATAGGATACCTTATAAGTAAATATTAAGCGCGGTAAAGAACTATGTTGTCTCAGCATATAACTCAGTTCGACGCGAATTGATTATGGCCCTTGTGAGCGTGGATCGATAGCCTTCTTGTTGCTCAGATATTCAAATCCTACCACACCACGGATTCCCAAATCGCGACTCTCAAAGCGCGCATCTCAGCGTGGCTTTCGGGTGGCTTGAAAGGCATCTATTGCAAAATCTGGCTGGGCGGCCTTTCTATGGGCCTCGTAGTCGTAGATAACAATGTCCTCCTCGAGGCGCGCAGCTACCCGCCGGTGCCGGTGCGACAGTGTCACCCAGTCGAAGGCGAAAGACGTGGTATGAACCTCACCCTATGTTGCTACCCACGCCAGTGAACCGGCGCTTGTCTTACTAACCCAGAGTAGAACCACTGTCCCATAATGTACACATCGTAAATGGGAATCTTCCCGCCCAGTGCTTTGTAGATTGCTTCCGAGAATGGTGGCATATTGGTGCATTCGAGTACCAGGATTCTAATGTCAGGCCGACTAGCCACAAAGTCTCTTGCAACAGCGACGAGTTCTGCCTCAATATCTTCATGGACGTATGGGGCGCCCTTTCCAATTGTCCCTCTTAGATGTCCTTCTGCAGGTACACCACGGACGATGATCTTGGGAAGCGACTGCTCGGGCACAAAGCTCGCAAGGTGATGCGAGCCTAGTCTTGATTCATCGTAGGTCAGAACCCCAACGCTATTGCCCGGCGGAAGCAGAGGTAGGATGGAAGGCAATTGAGCCAGCGATGACGTTGCGATTGGGATGGGCAATCTTGCGGTAAGTCTGTTTCAATCACAAATCAGACTTCGGCTTCCTCCTTGGAGTTAAGTTGGCGGCAAATGAAGTCGGCATTATACTCACTCGGCCTGGGCTAGTGCTAGGAAACCGCAACTAGTGATGATGCCCACGCAGCCTCTAGCCGCCAGACGTAGACCGGCATCTACAAAACGGTCTATGAATGTAGAGTCATAACTTGAAGAGGTGACGACTTGCGAAACTTTTGATCCCTCAGCCATTTCACGGATGAGAGGAAACGGCCAGGTCCGATCATTGTAGGGATCGCCTGGTGGTCGGTGAATATCGACTTCTATGGCAATGAAACCAAGCGGTGGGGGACTTTGCATAGCTTCAGCCATGTTGAAGTACAATCTTACTACTCGTGAATTCACGAGGTTGACGAGCTATTCGAATAGATTTCGCTCTATTGACAGCACTGCTCTCTTTAAGCATTTTCCGCGTCTGAAACTGCCGAAGAAGGCTCCTGAGTTGCCGATGCTCATCAGGATTCTGTCTGCAATCACACGGGCATGGCCGATAACAGTTGATTTACTCTGTACCTGTGGAGTATCTCTGATATGCTCTTCAAACGATTAACCGCACAATCGTCCAATTGCAAGTGCTTCAGAGTTACCCCGCAGTTCGTACGTAAAATGATCAACGAAGGGGAGGACATTGTTAGGACAAACGCCCAAGGTCCCCCCGGAATCGGATCCTCCCGAGTGGGGTCCCCTGCCGCTCGGGAGAATCCGACCATCCCAGAAACCCCCTTCCGTGATTCGGATCCGCACCGGAAAAAAGCCGGAAGTAATAGTCGAGTTGATTTGCCGGCGAGATCTGATAGCTGAGGAGTTTCTCTTTGTCACTGACGGGCAATAAGTCCGGTAATTGTGGGATAATTCGGGCAACTTCCAATGTTCATTCAAAAGCAGCCAGCGGCATTGCGGCTAAATGACATGTCTTCTTCGGTCAACTGCTCGTCTGACACGCCGCGTATTTCATTCTCCTGGAATCCATAGACCCCGCGATTGCTCTACCATACCTAGCAACTTGCTATCTTACCGCAACTATTACTCTGCAGTTGAGAGGAAAACGTTCTGCACAATCATGGCGCCATCACGGACAGATGACTTGGGCTCAAGGAAGCCGCGTGTCGTAGCACTCGGCACTCCAAAATATGTCGGCGACGACTATCTCGCCGACTTCAAGACCGAGTTTGATTATTCCGTTCTCGAGGCCACAGACCGCGCGGAAACTATAGCCATGCTGCCAGAGGATATCGAGAAGAACGGACCCATCGATGCGTTCATCATCCGCATGGGCACGCCGCCGTACGAGCCTTTCGACCAGGGTCTCTTGACCGCACTGGCGCCAAATTGCAAAATCATCACGTCCGCCAGCGCTGGATACAACGAGTTTGACGTGGAGTGGATGGCCTCGGAGGGCATCTGGTTCTGCAACACGGTCGACGCCGTGGCTGAGGCGACGGCGGATATGGCCTTGTTCCTGACGCTGGCTGTTCTGCGCAACACAAGCAATGCCGAGAAGAGCGCAAAGGCCGGCACGTGGAGAGCGGTTCCGGGGCTCATTCCTGGGAGAGATCCTTCCGGCTTGACTTTGGGCATCGTCGGGATGGGGGCCATTGGCAAGGTACGTTCTAGTCTGATAAAAGTCAATCACGTTGGGGTTGCATAGCAAGGTTGACAAGCTAACGTCGTAACCGTGCAGTACCTCGCGAAGAAAGCAGCCGTCTTCAACTTCAAAATCAGATACCACAACCGCCACCAGCTTCCCGCCGAAGAGGAGGCCAAGTACAACGCGGTATACTCCCCAACACTGGAGGACCTTCTCGGCAAGTCCGACGTTGTATCACTCAACTGCCCGCTAAACGACAAGACGACTGGTCTGATCGGTTCCGCGGAGTTTGCAGCAATGAAAGACGGTGTCTTCGTTGTCAACACTGCCCGCGGGCCAGTCATCAACGAGGCGGCTCTCAAGGACGCCCTCGATTCTGGCAAGGTTACGCGCGCTGGTCTCGACGTCTTCTGCGACGAGCCCAGGCCCGACATGGCTTTGGTGCAGCACCATAACGTTATTGCACAACCTCATCTTGGTGGTCTCACAGACATGGCTTTCCAGAAGGCTGAAAGGGAATGTTTTGAGAATATCCGGGCTTTGTTCAAGAGTGGGAAACCGAATTCTCCTGTTATCGACATCCATGACAGGAAGGCCAAGGCTTTGGCCAAGTGAGCGCATAGTCTCGGTGGCAAGTCTTAGCTTGAGAAAGGCTACGGGCTAAAGGAGATCATCTAGTAGCATAGAGCATTAGCATTATACATTTGGGAGAGCGGCCCGCACACATGTGCGTCGACTCAACAATGCTTCAGACAGTCGTAATACCATAAGTTTACTCCAAAACTCCATGAAGTGACAGCAGCTATGACTATACATCTTACCTGACTGAAGCTCAGAAAGAGGCATGCTAACTCGCAACTTATTCTGTTTCCTCGAGCTTAGTACGATTGTCGCATTTTTCAAAGTCCGCGCCTATTTAAGTAGCTACTCAAGTTATGACACGTAGAAGCTTGCTCATTGATATAAAGGATATGAACATTGTTCTTCACAAGAGTGAACAAATTTTCGACGAGATGAAGACGAAAGTTACACGAACGAAACACGTAGAGGCCGCCTGGCTTTTCCAGAATCGGGGACAACAATCCAAACATTACTTTAGCAATTGAAGCCTACCTCAATGTAAGATCTAGTAACTGTGATAATATTTGCGGCCGCCTATGCAATCCGACAACGGCTTGCTCAAGCCCGATCTCCTCGTTCCTTCAAGCCTGCCTGTATTTATGCGTCATATCAAACTTTCTGGCTGACTGCACGCGCGCCGTTCTTTTCAATGCTAGATTCGGGCTCGCTGTTCTGATCGCTTCTGCATGTGAATCGACGTTAGCTTCCGGCTTTGCACTCAAGGTCTCCGACGTTGGGGTAGTAACACTGACTCTTGTGCTTCGATGATTGCCTCCTGCTCTCGAGCTTGCTGCTTCAGCTGCTTGGCTCTGCGGCTAACGTTCCACCAGGGCCCTTTGAAGAGCTCGTCCAGTTGCTCCAAGCTCTGCAGAGATGTTTCAGGTACAACGCAGTAGACGTAGATCAACGACAGGAAACACCATCCTGCAAAGAAAATGAAGGCGCCCCAGTTGTGAGTCTGGCTGAGCAGCGAGGGCATACCCTTGTTGACTCCGAAGAAGAATAGCCAGTGAAAGAATTGTGCAAAAGCGCTGCCGAAAGAACGGAGGTGGTTGGGCCACAGCTCAGCACCAAAGACATAAGGCAGTACGAGGAGTCCTGTAGAAGTATTAGCAAGTTGCTTCATTTGGCCTGATACACATCTTGAGTCTACTCACCGACGGCGTATCCGAATCCGTGAATGAAGACAGCGGCGATAGCAGCTTCGCTAGATCCCGGTGCAACGTTGCCCTCCTGACGGTACTTGATAAAGACACCGATGTACAAATCAGAGATCATCTGGATAGTGATACCAGTGAACAGACTGCGACGGCGACCAAGGGCATCGATGAAGAAGAAACTGGCAATCAGAGTGAAGAAGAACTTGGCCATGCTGTACATGCCGCTGAGGAACAAACTTCGAGCAGTACCGCCACCAAGCCCGAGCATGCTCAAGATAGGAACGAGGTAGGATGTGACGCTGTTTGCTCCAGAAAGTTGAGCGAGAGCGTATGATAGAACGGCCTGCTGCACACGACGCAAATTGGAGGGGACCAGGAAGGCATCTTTCACCAAGACGACGAAGCCGGGGTTGCGGCCGAACTTCTCTTCCTCTTTGGCAATCTGGTCCTTGATGTCTTCGATTTCAGTAGCCACGCGGGGGTGGTCAACCGGCAGTCCTCGGAGAGCCGTCAAATTTCGGATGCCCTCATCGTCCCGTCTGGCAATGAACAGCCAGCGAGGACTTTCGTAGAGCAGGAAGCTTGCCGCGATGAGGATAGCCGTGACGATAGTCGGAGAGAAGAAGACAATCTGATACTGGAGTCTGCCGACGGCGACATGGATGAAGCAGGCGTAGACGATGAAGACTGATACAGTCAAGGAAAGCAGCATGGCAACGCTGAACCATACTGCCAGGAGACCACGAATCTCGGCAGGGGCAATCTCGACGATGCTGACAGGTCCAGTGACTGTTAGGGCACCGATACCCATGCCTGAGACGATGCGAGCAAAGTAAAGGGCGCCGATATTACCCATCGACACAGTCGCGATGATTTGTCCGATGATCCAGATGGTCATATAGAAGCGATAAGACCACATGCGCCCAATGCGGTCATTGAGGAAGAATGACAGGCCAGCACCAATTCCAGCGCCGATATAGACGAAAGAGATGAAGTTGGAGATTTGAGTTGGGTTCGTGGCCGAGGTGATTCCGAAGTCCTTCTGGAATCCGGGGAGGGACGGCACTACCGAGGACGAGCCTTGGTCCCATGCTATATTGTCGAGGTTAGCCGGCGTGCCTTGTAGGTGGCATTGATGATGAATGAGGTATTCTTACTGATGGGAATGCCGCTTGTGGCATAGAGGGCAGCGGTGAGTAGGAGCTTTCGGTTCGAGATCAGTTCTCGAGGGGACTCCCTTATTGCCGAGATGTACTTGGCGAAGGTCGACTCGGTGAAGACTTGCTTGACACCCATCTTACCGAGGACGACGCGGTGTTCTTCTCGAGTTCGAGTAATGGTCCAGCGAATCGGCACCCGTCTGCGCAATTGACACACGAACCTTGTCGGGATCTTGGTGAGCAGATGAAACCTTTGGGGGCAAGTGAGAGTTTAGATGGACCAAGGGAGTTGTGCGTTGCGTTGTTGTTGAGTCCTGCGATGTATCATCGGACAGGGAGGAGTCCCAATGGATATCTATAAGTCAATCTGATTGCATGTCTGTTGGCTCGGTACGCATCAGCTGGACGTTATCAGAGCCAAGATGCGAAAAAGAGATGTCTGTTCTGGCTCAACCCCTCCCCTGCCTCGAGCATGCCTCGCTTGCTGACCAAGGAGTCCCAATCAGTAGGGTCGTCGTCCCTGCAAGCTCAAGATCCGGGGTAAACCACACTGCGCGGGGGTTTCCAGTCCGTTTGCCAACTTGTTCCTGTGGCTCATCGTCAACAAGGCTTCTGAGATAGGATTCTTCCTCGAACCCCCTTAGCGCAACCCGTATCGGGCTAAGGTAGGTTGACAGTCGCCGGCTCTGATGGGAGTTGCACTAGCTTGCCAACCACAACCCTGGACCGTTATCCGGGACAATCCGAGCAAGGGTGTCCATGTCTGCGGCACACTGCGAGATGACGAGAGCGGGGTCACAGAGCCATGCAAACTAGGAGGTTATCAGCTGCCGGGACCGGACCAAAGACCGCGCGGCGGGGGGAGGGCCCATGGGGCTGCCGGCGGGAACGAGCTCCGTTAAGAGGGGGTGTATCTTTGATAGCGACGGCAACCGGGGCAGACAATTGTCTGATTGGCTTGGTTGCACAAATGCTGATATCAAATATCGAGCGCAACAGCTTCTTGTCCTATCCGTACTCCTACCGGATCACCAATCATTGCCAACCTGATTTCATTCACATCTGTCACAAGGCTCTAACAAACTGTGACGCATTTGTTGACTCGCTCAGTTAAGGCTCTTGCTCATCGACCCAGGCGCCGTAGCGACTTCAGCTCCCCGGACTTTCTTCTAGCTCCGATCCGGCCGGCAGCGTTACCACGGCGTTTGCCGAAACATCATACCATACGACCTGTCGGCACCCGACTAGTTTGCTCGATCCAAGAGAAAAAGGCCGTTAAACGCCGTTCCAGAGAGCTGGTGTTCCCATCTTTCGCTTGTCGACCTCGTTGCATAAAGTTTAACAGCACGCTACCGAAGCACACACGATCCTTTCGGACTCCTCTCCGAAACCTGGCCAGAGCTTCTGGAACATCTTTGGGCTAAAACTCCGGAGAACGCTGCATTCTTATTCAACTCTGTTCAGCCATACATTTAGTAGCGCGGCCCGAAACCATGGCACGCTCACCTAGCGAGGAAGATGCGGTCATCATCGTCGGGGCCGGCATCTTTGGCCTTAGCACCGCAGTGCACTTGTCTCGCCGGGGATACAAGAACGTCACCGTCTATGACAAACAGCCCTACCACGAAAGCCTGTATTCGTATTTTAAAGGCGCCGATGGAGCATCTGCAGGTAATAAACCTTATCATTGTTAGTGTGGTTGGCACAATGCTAACCAATGTTCCAGACATGAACAAAATCATCAGATCTGCTTATGGTGCACAAACAGAGTACCAGGGCTTGACCATTGAGGCGCTAGAGGGCTGGACCGCTTGGAACAAGGAGCTGGCAAGCGGGAGGACAGTACCACCGGGCCTAACCACCGACGACCGCGTATTTGTCAATAACGGCAACCTGTCACTTTCAGACTCTGCATCTCTACCCCAATTCGAGCAGGACACTGTGGACAATATGGAAGCAGCGGGGCATCGGAACACTCAGCTAATCACCATTGACGAGCAACATCAGAAAATTGCTGCTGAAAAAGGATGGTCTTTCGGGATGGACCCGTTCCGCCGTTTGCAAAGGGGTCTCAACGCGGCCGGTGTCCTTGACACGACGGGAGGTATGGCCGTGGCTGACAAGGCCTGCCGATTTGCGCTGCATAAGGCGGCAAGCCAAGGCGTCAAGTTTGTATTAGACCCGCAAGCTGGTGCTCTCGTCTCGCTGATCTACGAGGGCAAGAAGGTTATCGGGATCAAGACCCGCGACGGCAAGGCACACCACGCCAAGCTGACTATACTGGCGTGTGGTGGCTGGACGCCATCTTTGCTCCCAGCCCTAGATGGTCTGTGTGAGACTACGGCAGGGTCGGTCGTGTTACTCAAGATCCCGCGCGAATCGCCGTTGTTTACTCGTTTCGCACCTGAGAACTTCCCAACATTCACATACAAGGTGAGGGACGGCGCTGAGGGCGGTCTATACGGATTCCCGAGGGATGAGAATGGCTGGTTGAAGATCGGCTATCGCGGCACCAAATACACAAACCCCGTCATGCAAGCTGATGGCAAGGAACGCAGTGTTCCCGTAACGCGGTGGTCGACAGCATCGGCGCTTGGCGATCCCAACGAAGCCACTAAGAATGAGCGCCTAACGACGATTCCCCAGCAAGCTTTAAAGGTCTTGCGCTCCTTCTTGGCAGAGAATCTCCCGGAGCTAGGCGCCGAGGGCATCGATATTTCTTTTACCAGAGTGTGTTGGTATACGGACAGTTATGACAATCACTTTGTCATTGACCACGTTCCCGAGACCGAGGAGTCCCTTATGGTTGCGACTGGTGGTAGCGGACATGCGTTCAAATATCTTCCCAACATCGGCAATTGGGTTGTAGATGCAGTGGAAAAGAAGGGGCAAGACCAGATCCCGCCGAAGCTTTGGAAGTGGAGACAGATGGGGAAGCAAGAGAAACCATACAATGTCTTGATGGAGGGAAGTAAGGGCCCGACAGCTCTCGGCAATGTGCCTTTGGCGGCCGAGATCGAGATAGCTGGTGATGTAAAATCTAGATTGTGAGAGGCTAGATCTCAACATATCTGAACTACAGTTGCAAGGAGCATCAACCACTGTATCATACAAATGTATCAGTACCAATTCCACGGGATTCTCTCCATAATTTAGACTTTGATTCAGCCTTAACATACTTAGGTAGATCGTCAGCTGGCTGTAGAACGGGAGATACTCAGGTTGGTACGACTCTCAGCTGAAGTTCGGATGACATGACCGTAGCGTCGGGGGTGCTCGCCGACTAGTTGCCAAGAACACACTATCGTCCTAGTTCACTTACCGTATGCTATGGTCTGCTGAAAGAAAGTTTGGTCCAAGCCACTTCGGGCTGCCCGCCCTGCATCAGCTGTCATAAATAACTTCGACCATGCCTGAGTAAGCATTCGACAGACGTTACTTCGAAATGGGTGCATCTAGACGGCGCGAAGGACACGTTGCCTTGGTATGAACTTCACTCAGGGTATTTATCTTCCATTTTCTACAAATTGGCAAATGTCTCCAAAATATTGAACCCATGTTCGCGTAAGGATTTATCCAAGGACGATACGTAGCCTCCCCAGCTGTGCATCGGCCTCATCTTAGCTCCTCTTCATCGACCTCCATCGACGCCGGTGCTGGTGACTTCTGTTGATATTCCTCTAGACTCTGGTTCTGCGCATGTCGCGAGCTCAACTTCTCCACTCGCTCAGGGTCTTTGAGAATAAAGCGACAGACGAATTGCCAAATGTTCGGAATGCAAGTCGTGAAAATGCCTACGTCGAGCTCCACGTCGGACCAAACGGCGACGGGCATTGTATCGACTAGAAACGGTCAGTCGGTCAGTATCCTAGAGCGCCACGGTAGTAGCACTTGTGGTTGGATTCACTTACCAGTTGGATTAGTCGATGCGGACATGTACTTCAAAATCGCCTTCAACCGTATGCCGCTGGCGATTGTGAGGCTAATAGTAGTAGAGAAGTCAGTCGTAGGTCAAAGGAACTACAGCGTCTTGAGCGCGATTAAAGAGTCTTGGGATATTAAGTACTCACAACAGGCCGAGACTAAACATGGACATCACCGTCCATTTCTTTCGGCGTTTCATGTTCAAGGCGAGCACCTGAGATGCCGGCAACATGAGCATCCAGGCGTCTAGCACGATGTTGACCGCTCCATGGACCACTCCAAGCGGTAGCACCGGTACGCAGTGACCTTTCTCTTCCTCAGTCCAGTATTTCCATACTATGCCAACAGGTTGACACTGGAAGGCCACTAGTAACACGGAACCCATCCCGAGACCCACGGTGACGGCTTGCGTTGCCCACAAGACCCGGCGGAACTTCGCGCCAGGGAAGACTCGGAGAAACATGAACAATATGGAGCATTTGATCAACGTCAGTGTGAATGTATATATCAACTGCCCGATGTAAAAAGTCTGGAGCCAGTTAGCATCAAGTTATCGCCTCAGGATTCCTTGGCTTTGGAGGAACGTCATTACCAAGAAATAGAGGTCAATTTGGTCAAAGGTGAGACTCCAGATATCTCGCCCAGCGCCGTTCTGTTCAGCTGTAAGGTTAGGCATTAGCTGTCAAGAGCTACTTTTATCTATGAAAACCAGTGTTCTCACCAATGTGATTAACAGGTATGAAACCTATCATCAAGACCTTGGTTCACAAGTCAGACTTTTCTTCATTCACTCGTCCACTTCAGCGGCGTAACTCACATATGCCAGTACGATAGTACTATCATCAAGCCCCCATGATGACATCCGGGCTATCTTCACTAACAAGCGTAGGATAATGGCGATAGTGGCAAGTGTGAAGAACAGAACTAGGCGAACGAGCTTGACCGCGGCGAAGTCGTCTTCCACCGGGAATCCACACTCCGTCTGCGTGATATTCTTCGTGACTAGATATAAGACCAGCAATTAGCCTTTTAGTACACTCGATGAGAGCTTTGATGTACTAACCCAGGGCATTTTTTACGGAGCAATTTGCTCTAACGCATGTCTCTACGAGATTGACGTATGAAGTGTCCTCGCAGAGGCATGTCTGATCGCCAGAAGCGCATGATGACTTGGGAATTGCGTCCAGTAAGCAGGGTACCTGTAGGATGTTAGAAAATAAAGTAGAAAGGACACATGGAGCGAATGTGCTTACGGCGCATGGTGGGATATCGCCCAGATCGGATGCTCTTGTGAGTTGGCCGAGGCAGAACAGAAACAAGGGCGGCGCGAACCGTGCCCAAAGCATGACTGCGAAAGTAATAACGAATATTACGAGAAGTGTTCTTTCGTCTTTCAGTGCAGCGCTCTTTTCAACGTCTTTTACTTTCTCGGCGCAGGCGTCAGTTTCAGGAGATAATCCTACTGGAAACAGTCTCGCGATCAGTTTCTTGTTGTCGGCAATATGGTTGGTTTCGGTTTTGCTCAAACACGAAATAAGCTAAATAGAAGGAAATAGGTAAGTGAGAGGAACGCTTCACAAGTACGATTCCTTCAACCCGCTTAGATGAGCGGCCAAGTTGACCCTGAGGCCGTGGCGGCACTGCGGCAGAAGATTCATTGATTTGAAGTGGCTTGACTCCGCGCCGCTGACATTCCAATGCCATCTGCGTCAATCTACATTTCAGTGGCGCTGAATGGCAACAAAGAATGCTTTCTATTCATCGTCCTCCAATTGCTAAAAGAAAACTAGCCACGATTACAGATTGAAGCCGGTTTTGGCCTAGACCGTCCAGCGTGAGGCTTCGGCGTTCCGGCCAGATCACTTCTCGATTTGCTAGATGGCTGAAATTCGAGCTTATCTGGATTACCATGGTGCCATGGCCCATCATGTCTTGGAATCACGCAAGCTAGTTGGAGCCCTACATGCTTCTTTGGCGCTCCCCCCTGACACCGGGCCGAGGCCGGTCCGGGGAAGGTGACTCCGGCAACATCACGCGGGCCGAAATAATCTCGTAGGGCCCTCTAAGATTGTGAACCACTGTACCATAGACTTAGTACACATAAGTGACCACTCGTGAGGCACTCGACTCGTATGGTTATCTCGTGGTACATTTACTTCTCTCCCTTAATGGCATCTGCTTCCAGCTTTTAAGTGACGAGTTGGCGTACACAGTCGCGTGCAAGATACTTAACATACGGTATATTATCTAGGCAGTGTGCTAAGAAAGGAAGCATAAGTGGCGAGACTGAATAACACAGGCTACTTTAGCTATGGCTTATGATATCTTCTCCTTATTCCGATTCCATAACTATAAGTGCGGTCTGGAATTAGGCCCCTCTTCAACTTTTGCGTCTGATATTTCTTGAACAACTGCACCCTGACTAAGTTATCTATCCAGGTACCTAGAGTACTCATCTCCCTTGTCTCAAGTTTAGTCTTACGATTCCCGTCAAAATTGACAAGAATGATACATTAGTCTGTTAATCTCCCGATAGGTTCCAAGTATTCGCAGGTTGAGCAAAATCGTCAAGCCAAGAGGAAATTGATCTTCCTTAGTATCTCAGGGAAATGTCAATCATCATCAAGTATCAGCGATCAACTCATGCATCATTGAATATAACAACAGTAAATGATTCATTATAATATAATGAGAACTAGATACGCCTTTTCTTGTTCGCGTTGTTTCTGTTCCTTCCGTTCCTCGCATTGCCAGTGTTGGCATTGTTGTTGTTGTTGGTCGCGCCGCCAGCACTGGCACCGCTCACCCGCTCACATCTCTCGCCACCATCGCCGTTGCCGCAGCGGAGGGGCAGCAAACAGCAGCCATCGGGGTCTGCGAATTGCTCCAGGCCGTTGGCGTCCTTGCCGAGGGACTGGCAGTCAGGTCCATCCGGGAAGCCGCATCTAGATTCGCATTCATCGTTAGAAAGGTTGTTCACCTTAACATGGCTAGCTTGATCTGGGTTCAGTGAACTTACCCATTCTGGGCGAGGACGCCGGCGGAGAAGAGAGTGATGATGATGGTTGAGAAGTGCATTGTTGTGGTGGTTTGATTGATGATTGTGTAATAGAAGACTTCTACACAGCAGATTGGTGATTGTGATTACAAGATGTAAGTAAGTACTGAGAAAGGACAAGGCGAATGCGGTCAATTGAGTTGGTTTGAATTGAGACAAGAACCATAAAGTAAGAATTTCCATCTAGATTTATAGAAATTGAGTCGATCCTATTAACCATCAGCTCAGCTATGATCTACAAAAGTCTCAGCTCCTAAACATCTTGGCTGAAGTTCTCAGCTGTTTTGCCAGGTAGTATCGCTTACTCCGAAAGGAGTGCTGGATGATACGGGGTAGTAAGTAAACCCACAGCGTAGGCCCACCCGCGGAGTCCCTGCGAAACTCGACTCTAAAACCAAGCTTAATGGGCCTCGGGTCTTGATTTCTGGGATGTGTCAGGCTTGGATAGAGCTAAGCCAGGTGCATGGATTAAGCTTCAACATTCGGTTCGTCGCGGAAGGACAAGACTGCGAAAATCTTGGAGTTCGCACGTAGTTTTCACGCAGGATGATTTTGACAGGAGGCTGAGAGGAGTCTTTGAGGATGCAGAGTATCTATCATACATGAAGCAACCTTGGACTAGGCATTTCACTTGTGATAGTGTTCTTGGTAGGTTCTATCCATTGACCAACTAAGTCATCATGCAGCCCAGTATTGATAGTTATCATCTTTGGCGAGAAAGATGCTGAGACAAAGGCTAGGCCAACCTCGGTGTCATCCGATTTCCCTGAACCTTCTCCTGTCATGCATTCTGACGTGGGCTGCCGTCTGAGCATGACCGATGAACCCCGCGCGTGCTTCCGTCAGTGCGTGGACTCCGTCTCAACTGATGGTAATGTGAGCTGGGAAAATGCCTTTAGCAGTCGACCCGAGGTCTAAGACAAGCCCTCTGGTGTACATCACTCTTCGAAATCCATCAATCGCTGGCGGACCAAAACTTGACTACACCAAGATAGAACGCGGGACATGCATTATTTCTGACTCTCAACATCCTCGGTCAGCGAAGCGCAAAGGTATCGCCCAAGGTAGCGCGACCATGCAGCCCAGCTCCAGTACTTGGATCGATTCAGCTCGTCTTTTCGGGAGCCAGGCAAACGAATGGCGGGCTAGGTATGTGACAAGCAGGTGGTGGATATTTCATCCAAGGTAACCTAAGCCCTAATTCAGTTCCAGGCCCCTGTACGCGAGGGCTGATGTGAGGCGAATCCGGGGTGGAAGCTTTCGAAACTCGTTCTATATCTGAGTGGGTCTACCGCATCAACTTAGGGGTGCTGAGCCTACCGAGGATCGTGAGTATGTCGGGCATTCCCAGCCGGCCGATATCCAAGCCTACTGTGTATTGACAAGCTTAAGTTGAGCGTGGACACCTTATCTAGGCAAGGGAGGATGCGCGATGCCAGAGCGCATCAGGCGACCTCGGGCATGTGAGCAGAATCCAGACACTGCTACTAATTAGCTCAACTGTCTAAATTGTGATCAGACAGTCCGGGTCGCTCACTGAGTATGGATGCTTCGGGGCATTGAGACTCGTAATACTACATCTTATAGCTTATTGTGGATAGCCTTTCCCCCTGTTGGGATACCGGAGTTCCATGATGAAACAGAGCACCGGTGGGATGGGAGCACTCATGGCTCATGCACCTTCGTTGAAAGTCGAGCTCCATCAGTCACAGCACAGGAGCCATTTTGGTGGGCCACTTAACTACGATTCAAGATTGGAGCGGTCTCCGTCTTCAACTAGTCAGTCAGCATCTATATCTTTACTCACTTTAGTCATCGAATGCATCGCTCTTCGTCACTCGTGCAAGTCTGAAGTGGTATAGTCAACACTATGCCAGAGGAAGAACAGCGAGTGTCTCGATACTAAGCCCGCTTAGTGGTGGACATTCACATTCGAGATGTTCGGAGACCTGTGTGGAGAGCTGACGGTGGCACTAGCTTGTTATCGCGCTCATCGTAGGGCGGTCCATAAGTCAAGAGCCTTCAAACAGCATGTGAAGGATACATGTAACCATGTTTCTTCGAGTTGATAGCGACCGAATCTAATTGTAAAAAACTGACCTATCAGAGTTGAGTTATTCTCGCGAGTTGTGCTTGTGGTGTAGTAATGGAATAAGGCTTGGAGCGAAGGTGAATATTACTTTTTCCTCAATTTAACTCGAGCAGTTGAGGATTAGTCAACGACTCAACCTACAAATCAGCTTGCGAGTGACGTTTACTGCAACTAATCTCCAGAGTCCACTAGCATGACTAGTAAACACCCAGCCAATACATAGACCAATCAAAGCACCCCGTGGATCACTAGCGATCGCCATTTGGGAAACCCGGCAAGGACGGCACATTAAACGAGATCTCTTGCGGGCCCGTCATGTTAAAATGGAGCGCGGACATCGGCCACGCTAGATAGCAACAGGAAGCTCGGTCCCCAGCGATCCCTGGCAAAGGTGCTTTATCAAGTTTATCCCACGTGTCTGGGTTGTCTTGTTGCTGTGGATGATAGCAAGATAGTAACTTTGCGAGTTGCGATTTCGGTCGCCCCCGATGGAGAGATATTGATTGAGGGGGAAGAGCGATGGGTTATCATTTGCCGCGTCAGCGCGGCAAAGCTGCAGCTGCCCGGAATACCACGCCGTCTCCAGGTGCTGCTCTTGGCTCATGTAGAGAAAAAGCTTGTTCGAGCGGGAAGCGCATCTTTTAAAAGCTTGGCTGCATGCCATCCCACGCCTGGCATCCTGGGGCCTTGCTGACCTGCTGTTCAGAGGTTCTCGCCAGTCTTTGCTTGAGCTTCGCAAACAAGGTTTTCCAGACGTTGGACCATTCGTTCTTTTGTTCAATTGAGGGCCTGTTCACGTCGCAATGCGTCTCGGAAACAGCATCTGGGCCTCTCTTGCCCTTGCGTTCGGTGCCGCCCCGGTCCTCGCCTGCGAGAGCTGCGAGCATCCCGAGAGAGACGTCGTCCTGACCAGAAATGTGCGTCGCGCGCAGGCCGATGCGCAGGCGGCGACCGTTGTGCCTCGTGGTCCGCTCTCGTGGGGTCAATTGAACTTCCTTCACACCACTGGTAAGCCAGACTTGGTCTTTAAACGAGTTGCAACGTCGAAGATACTAACAACCTCGACACAGATACTCACGGATGGTACGATCTCTACATCTCTCTGAAGAGTTCGCTCGCATGACTCGGATGCTGACAAAAAGTGACAGGCTCGAAGGACACATCCGCGAGCAAAACTACGGCGCTGACTGGGGTGACTTTGTGAGCTTCGTCAAGCACATGCGCCAGAAGGCCAAGGACCTGGATGTTGACTTGCTGGTGGTCGACACGGGAGTATGTTTCCGCCCACAAAAGCCATCCTTAAAACCGGTGCGCTACAGCTCCACTGACACATATTTAGGACTTGCACGATGGTGCAGGAATCAGTGATGCCACCGGCGTCTCGACGTACGCCAACGGTACCGGCGTCAACGGCCAATTGTCGAACCCAATCTTCGAGAACATTGACTACGATGTCTTGGCCATTGGCAACCACGAGCTCTACGTTTCCGCCATCGCTTATGAGACCTTCAGCCAGTTTGCCAAGGTCTATGGTGACAGATACTTGACGAGCAACGTCCAGATCCGCAATCCCAGCACGGGAGCGCTCGAGACCATTGGCAAGCAGTACAGATACTTCACCACCCCCAAGGGTATGTAGCTTCTCTGCCATTGTCTTCCCAATGCCTAACCAACTCATCCACAGGCCTAAGAATCATGGCCTTTGGCGTCCTCTTCGACTTTACCGGCAACTCCAACGCCTCCGTCGTTACAAAAGCCGCCACAATGGTCAAGCAGCAATGGTTCCTCGACGCCGTCGACTACGCCGAGCCCATCGACCTCTTCCTCGTCATCGGCCACAACCCCGTCCGCCCAACGCAGAGCAGCAGCACCCTCAAGACCGTCTTCGACGCCATCCGCGCCGTCAAGCCCGACACCCCCGTCCAGTTCTTTGGCGGCCACACCCACATCCGCGACTTTGCCGTCTACGACGACAAGTCAACCGCCCTTGAGTCCGGCCGGTACTGCGAGACCGTCGGCTGGCTGTCGCTGAGCGGCGTCAAGTCGGATAGCTACAAGGGTGCCGTGTATCCCAAGGGCGTACCTCATCCGTCTCAAAAGGCCGTCAACGTGACTGCCGGAACGACGGCTGCCACCGGGAACTCTAGCATCACGTACTCTCGCCGCTACCTGGACTGGTAAGATACACACACATACTACCCATCAGAGTAACTCACCATACTGACCATGCTCCTCAGGAACACCCTCACATTCGAGTACCACGCAGTCGGGAGCCAGGTCAAAGCCTTCAACACCACAAAGGGCCTCGCCGTCTCCGCAAACATCACAGCAACCCGCAAGAAGCTCAACCTCACCTCGCTCTACGGCTGCGCGCCCCAGACGTGGTGCATAGCCTGCGCGCCCTACATGTCCGCCGGCTCCATCTACTCCCTGCTGACGGCCGCCCTCGCCGCCACAATCGTCACCGAAGGCCGAAAGGCTACGCCGCGCATCATCCTCGCCAACACGGGCCACATCCGCTTCGACCTCGCCCAGGGCCCCTTTGACTATGACTCCTCCTTCATCGTATCCCCCTTCACCGATGGGTTCCAGTACATCCCCGATGTCGACTGGTCTCTCGCGCGTCAGGTCCTCGCCGGCCTCGAATCCGGCGGTTTCCCTTCCAAGCGCAGACGTTCCCTCGCGTCAGACTCCTTTGGCTTCAGCCAGGTCAATCCGGCTCTCTCGGCCGTGGACAGCTGCATCGACCCGCATGTGACAAACGACCACTTCTCAAAGCGGTCCTACGCCGGCGGGCGCATCGTCAGGCGCCAGGCTGTCACGCCGGGGTACACCACCACCGACGACTTTGGCACCGATGGAGACGATACCGTGCACAGCGAGATCCCGACGTACGATTACCCCGACTTCTTCCAGGCCAACGGCAGCTTCCCTACCAGCGGTGAGCTCGCGGACGATGACAAGATTGACCTCATCTTCTTGGACTATGTTGCCGGTTCCGTCGTCTCTGTGCTGAAGTCGCTGGGCGGGAACTACACGTCTGCTGATGTTTCTTACTACCTGCCTAGCGTAAGTCTAAGTCTCAGAGGATGGGAAACTATCGTTTACCTGGATGTGATGGGCTGACCTTTCTCATAGACTTTCACGACAAACTCGTATCTGCCCGCGTTCGCAAAGAACAACGCGTCGTGGCAAGCGGATGTGCCGAATTGCCCCGTCGGACAGGGCATTGGCTACAACACCACCACTGCTTGAAAGTGAGGTTGAGCTAGGATTCTGAGCATAAGAGCGGCATTCAGGGATCATGGGGATCGTGTTGTTAACCTAGGTATATCTAGGCCCATAAGGTGTTTGGCGCATGAGATTGCTCCTCGTAGGATCTCTCACCTACCACCGGTACATATCCTTTCTCTTCAATGTGTAAATATTTCAAACTCCATTCGGCATATTCCATCCATGAGCTTTGATCTCTCGTTGTCGAGACTGCCCAGCCAAGTTACCCGCTCGAGAGCATGAGGCCCGCCTTTTGAGGTCGAAAACCAAACAGCCAAAAGCAATACTTTATCATCGTAATTTTTATCCTTCATCGTTGGAAGGTCTTAGATCGTATCCGCCGTCTTTAATCCAGCAGCAACCCCCGAAAAAATAAGATGCGCAGCCTTGGCAATCGTCTTTCGATCATTCACCTCGGCGCGAAACTCGGGCCCAAACGTAATCGTAATCGCATCCCGCTTCGTCACCCGCCTGCTCTCCACCGCCTGCGCGGAGGCGTGCGTCTTGACCCGGTATGAAGGCTGCCAATTCGTCGCGGCGTCCTGCAGCAGCCTCTCTAGGTTCGCCTCGGTCATCGAAAAGGACGATGAGGGGGCAGAAGAGCCGGAGGTGGAGGCGAGCCCGTCCAGGTACCGGAAGATCCACCACGACTGCCCTGCCTTGTTGACGAGCACCCCAAAAAGCATCCAGAGGGCGCCGTCCTTTTGGCTGAGGGAGTTTGCGTGGAGTCGGACGAGCGCGCCGTGGGCTTCTATTGCGTTGAAGACGGCCGAATTCGTCGCTGTTGTCGTCGTTGTCGTAGGTGATTGGGGAAGTATGAACTTCTTCATGGTGATAAATCCCGCCATGGAGTCTGTATACCGCGGTATGGCCTCGATGCGCGTGAAGATTTCAACACCGGAGCCCCGGTTATGCATGACGAGCAGCATGATGGCGTACTCCCCCAAGTGGAAGCTCGAGTCGTGGGGTATGAGCTGTACAATGCCGAGGTCGCTGCCCGGTGCCTTTGAGGGGACGAATATGTCGCGGACTTCGACCTTGAGGCTGCCGGTCTTCAGGAGCCCGAGGTCGTGAGTGGTCCAGCGCAGCGAGATAAGTCGGGGGAAATCCCGGACGACTCTGTACGTATCCACCAGGCCGGTGCTCTCCAGGGGAACCCCGATGAGGTGGCCATCCTTTGTGCTGGCGGACAGGATACCGATACACTCCGGCGGCCGGAAGCCGAAGTTGGAAATACGGATATCGGCAGGGCGTATCAGCGTCAGCTGTATCGATAAGCCAAAGTTGGTCATGGAGTACGGCACCGGCCTGCTCGAGGCGTCGTACGCCGGGTGATAATCCTGCCCGTTTCTAAAGTTCCGTGGCGACGGCGCCAGCATGCTTACCCACGAACCCGGGTCACTCTCGGTCCAGGACCAGCAAAAGAGTGACTGATCCGTCGATGTCTTTAATATCTCCTCCTGCAGTCGCGCAAAAGCTTTCGCGCCCTCGCCGTAGAGTAGAGGCATGTTAATGTCAAAGATGCCAAGCATGCAATACGCCATGTCCTCCTTGCGAGTCGTCTTGCGGCACGACAACCATGACATGCGCTCAGCGACGCTGGCGTCGGACAGGCGTTGCCTACTTCGTGGCTGGAGGTATTTCCAGTCAATGTTTGTGATTCTCTGGATGACGCCCGCGAGGAGCTTGCGGGTGCCCATGAGTCTCCAGCCGCGGGCGAAGAAGAGGACTTCCTTGGGGGCCAGGAGTTCTTGGAGCGTCCAGCCGCGTGTGAACCAGAGACTCCGCGAAAGGACGTTGAAGCTGTGCTCTGCGTCGCCGGTGGGCCCGTCAAGGCGTCCTGAGCGGTCTGTATCCCAGTGTTCTATATCCGAGAGATAGGCGTAGCATCGCACAGCGCACTCGTACCACGCAAACATGGAGTTGATGGCCTCGGACAGCTCGGCGGAACTCTCCTTATTGATGCAGCAGGTGTCGATCCAGAGGTAATCGAGTCCATCGTCAATCGCCTGGATCCTGGCCAGATCAATCTTGCGAAAGCCCTGTCTCTCCCTCGCCACGCAAAGATCCTCCTTCCAGTCTTGGAAAGTCACTTCATCGTGGCCCCAGGTGTGTGAGACGATGGCGTACCGCGGAATCTCGTCGCCGAAGAACTCGGCTAGGGCCAAGGTGCGCGTGTTGATGAGGCGCATCACATGTAGTTAGCGCGACAGAGTGGAAAAGGGGTCGCGGTGGAAGCATGTATGTTGCGCCTGGGCGAACTGGGTTTGGCATGGCATGTCATGTCATGCTGCTCGAGATTCGATGTCGGCGCAAATCCGAAGATTGAAGCTGACAAGCGGGGACAGTTGCTGACCGTTGCGAGACTACTGGGCGTCAGTCCTACACCGTTTGTTAGATCAAATGTAACCTCCCAAGCTAGCAGCAGCGGTGGTTGCCCAGAGTGAACAGGTGGCGCCAGCTGGACCCAAGTGCTCCAGACAGCATCCAGAGAAAGACGAGTATCACGATGCCCCCCAAGTATGTAAGCGATGACAGAGACGATGGCCTTTGATAAAATAAACATAGCTCTGGAGAGATTGCCTTTGTTCCGAACCGCTTGACCATGCCTTTCATCGTCTGAAAGTTAGCTGCGCTGCATAATCAACAACTACTCTTACATTTCCTCTAGCGCAACATCTAATCCCGAGAATATAACAACAGCGGCCCGTTTAAGATCAGCCCCAACGTAAGCCTCGAAGAAACAAAC
Source organism: Colletotrichum salicis (assembly GCA_001563125.1). NCBI lineage: Eukaryota > Fungi > Ascomycota > Sordariomycetes > Glomerellales > Glomerellaceae > Colletotrichum > Colletotrichum salicis. The sequence continues at coordinate 61,461 of JFFI01002514.1, forward strand.
TGCTGCTAGCCTGAGTAAATCCCGCATTGTCGAAAATCGAGCCTTCATAAAAACGGCCTTCGTCCGACGAGTCAACAACACTTTCTTCGCTTCTGGCTGTCCCAAATGCTCTCGCCACTACCATGGAGTACTGCCGCAAATCTGGCACCTCGTGAACTCTGTTGGCCCTGGGCACCCCGATACGGGACATTCTGTGTCCCTGGCATGGTAACGCCGCACCTGGTGGCGACCGGTCCAGGGCCCTCCATTCAGACTCGGGTCGCCAAAGTTGTATACGACGTAGCCCCTTCTGGACAGGCCGACCACGAAGTCATCGTCCACCGCAATGCTTCGAAATTCCCCGGACTCTTTGAACCAAGGCTTGTTGGTTTCCAAGACAACCGTCATCGAATTGTTGGCGATGCATATTGCTCTCTGGCCGTTACCCTTGAAGTCGTGCCTCCATTGAGGTTTGTTGTTCCCATTGAGGCGGGGCGTCTTGTTTTGAAGGTAAATAACAGAGTCGTTCCATAAGACGCCGCCGGCTTGGACTGGATTGCAAGTAGCAGGTTCCCAGATCGGTCTCCGCATGCCCCACAAAACCTTTTTCTCCACTCTAAATATCTCCGTCGTTGTATCAAATTTGATGATTCTCAGGAAAAAACTGGGCGTCTCCACAGTCTTTTTGCCGGGCATTGCGCTGTTGACGATGACGATTTGCTTGGAAAGCGACTTGTACATGGTTCCTATGTTGTAAAGTCCATAGGAATTCATCGGTCGGCAATGCGTTGTAAATCGTGGGGTATCTTCAAGTTCACACCTTCTGATGGATTTGTACGTGAAAGTTTTGACAAACTTTGTGTTCTCAAATTTGTGAACCTCGACAAGGACGAGACAACGACGTGGGCGGGCATTCGCTTCATATTCGTCAACCGGAGAGTCACTTTCACACCCTTCATAACTCGGCCCGAGAGAGCCAAAATACACACTGACGAAGTAGAAGATGTGAGGTTTCGTTGGGTGAAAGATGAGACCGTTGTTAGAATCCGCGCCTTCGTCTCTGTGCTCGCTCCATGAGTAGCCGTAGCCACGTCGTTCCTCAGCTGCAGTAGAGCCAGGAACATCGAGCTTGACAAGACCGGTAGACCAGTTCCAGAAATGAGGCGGGCTTGTGAATTTACCTTGTTCATCGCCATAGTAGTCGACGGTGAAATTGACGACGAACATATCTTTGTGGGCTTGTAGGTCCGTCATGTGCTTGGGAAGAGTGACACGACGGTACTGGTCCTTATCAAGATCGTATATGATACTGAGGCAATTAGCTGGGCTCGAAATAGGACTAGGTATCCTTCTGGTGTAATGATGAATGGTTGTCGAACGACTTACAGAGCCATCATGCTAAATTGGTCTGCCAGGATCAAGAGATTCTCCGTCATGGTATACACAATCAAGTCTTTGTCTCCCTTTACCACAAGATCGGGCAGTGAAACGAGCTTCCTTGTCTTAGCTCGGATGTCGTCAATGAAGAAACGATAGGAATCCCATTGCCAGGCGACTTTTCCACTACAATAAGCGAAGCCGAGGTGCGTCCTCGATTCGCTGTCGTTCTTGAAGAATCCCGAGGGCGTGGGTTTGGGATTGGACTTGATAAACTCAAGGCTGCGATCATCGTATTTCAGGGCGGTACATTCCAGCAGAGGCTTATCGGCCGTGTTGATATAGAGCCAGGAAGTGAGTTTGCCTTCATTACGGGCAGTGGCCTTCTGGGAGACAGGACGTAAAACATCCCAAGCCATCGCACCTGGAAATGCCGCGGCCAATCCGGGAAAAGAAACTCGGGCAATTTCGCTGACGACCGTGTGGGATGTCCATTTTTGGCGCCATGCTTTGGAAACCTGGGTGCACTTCACTGCGTCTCCAAGGCGCAGATGCCGCGATATCACGGCGACTAATTCTTCTGGAAGGTTGTGCATTTCTGCAAGTTTGAACGAGCTTCTCCTTGTCAGTTGCTTAAGGTAAAGGAATTCCCATGGCGTGAGTCTCGAGACGAGATTGTCCAAGTTGGCGTGCCGGAGTGCCGTATTGGGGGATCCATCGTCGTTGGTGAGCTTGGTAAACTGCTCAGCAAGAATACCGCGCTGGTCCCCAGCGTGTTCCATATTGACTTTGCTGCTTGTAGTAGTTCCTAAAGCATCAGAATCAATGTTCAGGAGAATTAAATTCTAAGAAGAGGGCAGAAAAGAACCCCTGAGAGATGGAGAGTCATGAGGATGCGAAGGGGGAGGAGAGGTGCACGTGACCCGAAAATCAGTTTCTTATCGATACCTTTGTACTGGTGCCTTATCTTATCTAATCCTTGGCGATGGCCACCGAATCCACCGGGCTCCGATCTCGCTAAAGCAAGTTTAGGTAAGCGAGAGGTGCCTGGCTCACCCCAGCTTTTAGCTCGGTGAACGCCCTCCACCAGCCACCCGGCCAGTGACATGGTGCAGCCTAAGCTCTGTGCCCCAGCGCTGTGTCAGTGACAAACGGGCCCGCCGGACGAACAGTCCAGCAGCGTTCAAACGGCCTAAGAGGCGCTCCAGAGTCCACCGGGCCGGCGAGCACGACATCATTCCAGTGACAGAGGTGACCTGCTGACGTGCGAAATCGTGACTCCAACTCCTGACTCCGACGCGGGCCGTCCGTCTCCTCCCACCATCTTCATGCCCTCCTCCCCCCCAGTCAGTTCCACCCCGTCCACCATCCATCAGCCATCCGCAAACCCGAGACTTCTCCTCTCCTCTCCTCGCCCTCCATCTTGAGCACGTCATGTTTGATCTTGGTCGTTTGTGACTCGAGTCTCGCGGATCCGGCCACCTCACTTCTTCATCTGCGCTATAATGAACAGCGACTGCCTTTCTTTTTCTGTCTAATTGTCTGTTGTTCCCTTGCCTACTCACCGCCGACCGCGGCGCATATCTCCATATCTCCAAATTGCCAATCCGTACTCTCTCCCACACATCTCCGAACTCGACTGAACCTCCCACGCAACCATCCAGTCACGATGGCGCGAGCCGCAGACACCCCAACACCGTCCGATGACCGGACCCTCGTTGCGGGAGCTCACGACGACGACGATGCTTCCTCTACAATCAGCCGCTTCAGCTCGAGGTCCTCCTTCGACTCCCAGACGCCACCGAGGCGGAAACGTCCAAGCCGCCGTGCGGCCACCACTCTTCGAGCCATCTCCTTCGTCGCAGCATTGGTCTCGGCCCTCTGCGCAGGCTCCATCACCGTCTTCTCCATGTACGGACACATCTTCCAGGAACGCCTGCACTACACCCAGTTCCAGGTCAACGGCCTCGCCATCAGCAGCTCCATCGCTCTCTACCTTCCCGTTTCGTTCCTAGGCTACATCTGCGACCGCGTCGGCACCCCGCCCCTCTCGCTCCTGGCGGCTATACTCTTCAGCGGCGGCTATGCCATTGCCGCGGGCACATACCGGAAGCTCGAGGCGGAGAACCTGGGCGGGCTGCGCGATTACGCCGGACGGCGCATCGGCGGCGGTGCCGACTGGACGTACCCGCTTATGATCTTCGCTTTCGTTTGTGTGGGCGTCGGTACCTGCTCCATGTACCTCGCCGCCGTCGCGACGTGCGCCAAGAACTTTGGCAAGGGGAAGCATCGCGGACTGGCCCTGGCTGTGCCCATTGCCGCCTTTGGCTTGAGCGGCATGTGGCTCAGTCAGTTGGGCAGTCACGTCTTTTACGAGCGCCTACCGGACGGCTCGGCCGGAGACTTGGATGTCTTCCACTTCTTCGTCTTCCTCGCCATCCTATTGTTAGTGGTGGGAGTAACTGGCACGTTCACGCTCAAAGTTGTCGACGAGGAAGAAATCTTTGAGGAAGCTGTCGAGGAGCTCGAGCGAAGCGGCCTCCTGGAGCGCAGCACCTCATTCCTCAGCGCCCGCAGTCTCGAGCGCAGCAGAGGCTATGGCGCAATCGGACAAATCGACGACGAAGAAGACGGCGTCCTGGGCCCGGCGGAGGACGATGCCAAGCTCAGGAAGAAGATGGTTCTCAACGCCGAGACCAGGAGCTTCCTCACGGACAAGACCATGTGGTGTTTCGCTCTGGGGTTCCTGTTGATGATTGGACCCGGCGAGGCCTTCATTAACAACCTCGGCACCGTCATCGGCACTCTGTACCCTCCCACCATGCACTACGTCGGACCTCCGACCTCGGCTGCGACGCACGTCTCCATTGTCGGCATCACCAGTACCATTGCCCGTCTCGCTACCGGCACCTTGACTGATCTCCTGGCCCCGTCGCCGCAGACGCAGCACCTGCAGGTTTCCTCAACATCGCCGTTCCTTCGAGGCAGACCTACCATTTCCCGCGTCGCGTTCCTGCTCTTCTTCGCCATCGTCCTGTCTCTGGGCCTTGTCGCCTTGGCGTCCGGCTTCATCCAAGAACACGGCGAACGGTTCTGGATCGTGTCCGGCCTGATAGGCTCCGGATACGGTGCCGTCTTCAGTCTGACGCCCATTATCATCACCGTCATCTGGGGCGTCGAGAACTTTGCGACAAACTGGGGCATCGTCGCCATGTTCCCCGCCCTGGGATCGACTTTCTGGGGACTGGTCTACTCGGCGGTGTATCAATCTGGCGCAGAGAACTCTCCCCAGCGCGGCGGCGGCCGCCGCGGCGGCGGAGACGTCTTTTGCTACGGCCAGCAATGTTACGCGCCGACGTTCTGGGCCATGGCCGTTACTGTCTGGGTGGCGTGTGGCATGATCCTTTTTGCCTGGAAGGGCAAGGGCGGATGGGCGCAGCGCGGCATCATCATTTAAAGTTATATACATCACATATGGTTTGCACCATCATCACATCAAATATTGTTACTTTAGGCATGTGTACTGGCGTTTGGGCAAGAGCATTTGGTTTGAATAAGGCGTGTCATATCTACTCCGCCGTGGTTTCATTGGGGTATATATCGCGTAAAGTCATAAAATATCCGGGCCAGTCCTGTTTTCCCTCGTAATCTAAATGTCGCTCTCCACACACCCTCTGTCTCTCTCGCTCGCCATGTTTTGTGTTGTTTTGTTCATAGCATCATGATTGCTAACAAGGTTGCAATCCCCATAACAAGCCCCGCCATCACAGGCGTACTCGTCCTCGCGCTCGCGTTCTCCTGGTCATACTCACTCATCGTCTTCATGCAGATCCACTGCGAATACAAGAGCTTATCAAACAAGACGCTCATCACGGGCGTATACCCGTTCAACCCACCAGTAGGCTTCGTCGTGCTCCCGTCCCCGTCGAGAATCAGCTCAATGTCGGTGAGCTTGAACATGTCGTACGCCTGCGGCAGCGTAGGGTGACAATCATTGTTATCATCCGCGTCGCCCGTGTCCTGCGCCAGCACGGTGGGGGCGTCGGGCCCGATGACGTCCACGCCGGTGATGTTGACGGCGCCGGCGACGAGGTTGCAGTGGAAGTCTTTATCTGTGCGCGTCCGCTCCTCGAGGTACATTGCGATTTCCTGGCACCGGGGGAGCGTCTCGTCTTTGGAGTGCGCGGCGCGGAAGTCGTCTACGTAGCCCGTGATCTCGTCCATGCAGGACTGCTGCAGCCAGGAACTGCAGTCTGTGGTGTCGAGGTCGGGCACCTCGTGCGGGGTGGGTAGGGTCTGGAACATGTGCTGGAAGATGAGGGCACATCCTTTTGGATAGCTCTCCGACGAGAGATTCAGACCCGCGGGGGCGCCGAGGTAGTAGGACTGCGTGTAGAGCTGCTTCTTCATCCAGTTGGGGGAGTTTGCCGGCGCGGGGGAGTTTGCGAGGGTGGCGACGGTGAGGGAGAGCTTGCGGATGTCGGTGGTGTTGTTGTCGTCTATGGGTATGTCGAGGACTTCCGGGGCGATGCCGACGCGGCGGAGGACGGAGCCGGCGAGGGTGCAGTTTGACTCGCCGACGAGGTCGTCGACGGCGCCGGGCGGGCAGGCGACGTCGGCGCAGCTTTTGAGGGAGACCTCTGTCAGGATGGGGACCGTTGCGAGGGCGGGCCCGGACCCCGCGAGGACCGTGAGGAGGGAGGTCCCCATGAGGCTCGGGGACGAGAGTCTCATTCTAGGGGGGGGGGGTGTATCCGTAGGGAGGGACACCGAACCGGCGGGATGGACTGGAACGGGTTTGTCCTTTTCGTGCTCGGTTGAGTCGGTTTACGTCAAGGGAAACGTGTTGAGGGGAGACCGGGGACGGGAAACCGGCAAGAGGCCACGCAGGGCCAAGACAGCGATGACAATGGGCCTGGCCGAATAGGTATAAAGACCTGGGTCCCGGGACGCGCGAACGAGAGAGAGACAGAGAGAGAGAGAGAGCAACGCGGCGCGCCGGGTTTGCGCTGCCTGATCGATGATGCGGCAGGTCCGCAGGACGATGGGAGGTGGTTCGTCTGGCACGGAAGTACGGCAACGACGGGTGAGGTTTTTGGTCTCGGCGCCGTGGTTGTTCGCGGGCGGGGTGTGGGGTTTGTGCGTGCGTGCGTGCGTGTGTTGTTGGTTTGCCAACCTATGCGGACCGTGGAGAGACCCAAATAGCGGTTCTGGTTTGTCAAGGGGGCGAGGCGATGGAGAAAGCAGATGGATTGAATGCTAGGGCCGGTGGGTAGTAGAAGGTATCGCCAACACTTTTATCGCTGGCTTCATCGTTCGACCTCGAGCGTTGCTTGATTTCTTCCTTTGGGGGTTTGGAGAGTCGAGGACTTTCCTGGGCAGAGCGCCGAGAAAAAGAGAGAAAAGGTGAAGAGAGGAGCGGGGGTGAAAAAGGCACCAGACACCACGGCAGGAAGTACAGACACATTGGTCAGTGGTCACAGATTACATCAATGAGCGAAAAAGAGAGCAGCAGCGGGCGAGAGGGTCGCGTGGTGCGAGGTGATAGGCGCCCAGAAGGTGATTTTTTCCTTGGCATGTCTTGGCGTTCTCACCGATTGTCTTTGATGTTGGCTTATCTAAGGTAAGTTTCTCAATGCTCGACTCTCCGTCGTCGGGCTGGATTTGATGTTTTTGATACGGAGTTGCCATGATGAGATTGAGTGTCTGTGATGGATGCTCAGTTGAGTTGCGATAAGATGAGATGGCAGTTCTAACTTCTTCTCACCTTGAGGGACGATTGAGAGGTGAGAAATGGTCAGTGAGTGTGAGATGAAGAGAGTGTGAGAGGGGAACGGACATGAGGTTAGCTAGAGTAAGGATGACTAACCAAGCTTTACGTCCGATCTTAATTCCCGGATAAGCTTAAACTTCGGACTTTGTTATTCACCTCACCTCACTCACTTCACTAACCACTCACTCATCCAACATTCCTCACGTTCATGTTTCCCCCTTTTGCGCCTCATGCGAACCACATTACTCCCTTGATTCATCGACTGGAACAGCTCATATTCTGTGACGACACTCGCCGGCCATGAACTGCATGAGAGACGACTACCTACCGATATCGTTACGTCGAGGCGGCATTGGGGCTGTGCTCGCTGGTGCTCGACGCCTGGTTGCCCTACTTCAACCTGACCAATCTTGAGAGCTCAAGATGAATTTTCACGCCTTTGCTCCTACGCAAACGCGAAGTTGCGCTGGAAGGGTGTCGCGAGATGCTATACCGAACTTTGTATTTGTGCTACTAATGTGCAATGTTCGATCGCCCTGTTTTCTGTGAAGTATGTGATTCCTGCTCATCTTAAATGCTGTTGCTCCCCCCTCTGCCAGAATATTCTTCCACCTCGTCTCGTCCACCCCTAACTCCATTGGAATCCTTGAACAATAACCACCAACAACCATCATACTATAGTGCCCTGAAGTATGATCGAGACTACTCCCGAAAATGAAGCCCCCGTCCTTCCGCCACTTATGCTTCAGCCTGACATCATGGAGATGACGAAGCCTCTTAAACAGTTGTTGGAAGGCGCCATGTGTCGCTCCTTCAGCCTCAGCGGACGCTCCTCGAAGGAGTTCCTTCCCGCACCCGACTTCAACCGGATTATTGCCGAGGAGTCGGTATTGGGTGCTCTCCGGGCTTCCTGTTCTGGTGCCGACTTCATGCGTTGCATCTATGCCTCCACAATCGTCAAGGATCAGACGCACATCAAGACTTTTGCCATCTTGGTCTTGATTGATCGAGTCGATGCTATCGCAGCCTTCAGGCAGAATCACCTCGGCGACGCGCAGCTCCCATTGGCATTCTCACCCACGCCGGGAGGAGAGACAAGCACTTTGGTGCGGTCCATGGCTACCCGGTCTAGCTTTGATCTATCCCTAATGGGGCTCAGTCACTACGAGTCAATACTCTTCGAGGAAATGCAGTGGAAGTTTCTAGCGCCCGTTCTTGCGCGAGCAGATCTCGACGGCGAGCCTCGCGAATTCCCGGAGTCTACTATCCTGCCTTTCGTCATCCCAGACCTCCCTCATGGAACCCAGTGGCCTCGCAACAGTTGCAGCAACAACTCTCGCATCTACCAGGCCCACATTCACGACGGGCATCACGACTTTTCCGCTTCCACTGTCGCAGTCAAGGAGCTTCTCAACGCCGGTCCAGAGGACTACAGGCGTGAGGTGGAAGCCCTCAAGACCTTTGGCGGCCCGGATCAACTTCATGTCATTGAGCTACTCACCACCTTCAAGCGTGGGGAAACCTATTACTTGGTTTTCCCCTGGGCTGAGAACGACCTCCATGGCGTCTTCACCGAGCCGGCATTCTCGTTGCCTTGTGGCTCAGCCAACGCGGTGAAGCCTGCCACCTTAACCGCGAAGCAGATGCTTGGTGTCGCCGAGGCCTTGAAAGCGATCCACTACTGCCGACTGAAGAAGCGCTCGAGCAAGGGGTACCATGAACCGGCCGAGGGAGGTGGTGGGGCCTACCACGGCGACATCAAACCGGAAAACATCCTCGTCGAAAACGGCCAGTGGAAGCTCGCTGACTTTGGCCTATTTCGGATCGGCCGCGGTACAGAAGATCCACTAGGAGACAGGCCTGCAGGCTGTTCACCAACGTACCGTGCTCCAGAGCACGACGTTGGCACATTCGATGGCCAAAAGGCAGACATCTGGTCTCTTGGCTGCGTCATGAGTGTAGCTGCTACGTGGATGACTCTGGGCCGCAAGGGGGTGAAGAAATTCAGCGCCAATCGTCAAACCAAGGCCGGCACAGGATTCGATAACTCTTTTTTTGAGGTTTCCAAAGACCAAGAACAGCGGACTAGAGTTAAGCTCAAGGCCGCTGTCTCTCATGTGAGTACTCCGATCGGGATGTGTTCGTGTTACGCGTGTATGCTAACGCAGTCCTGGACAGTGGATCAGTCGACTCCGTCGAGCCCCAAGAGCGAGCACCTTTACTCACGACTTGTTGGACCTGATTCGGGACAAGATGCTAGAGGTCGACGGGTCCAAGCGCATATCGAGCGCTGATGTCGTCTCCAGTCTCGAGAAGATGTACGAAAAATGTGCAGGTGACCCGAGCTACACTGAGCCAGCTCCCCGTAGAGGCGTATCGAGTTGGACCTGCGGAAACGAGCTCTTGACAGGAACCCCGTACCATGAGCCTCGATCTATCACCGTGAACGTGGTCGAGGTACCAGACCCAACACAGTACAATCAGACATTGCCGGCGCTTGCGCCCCAGCTGGACTACACCTATCCATCTGCTAGCTTCAATGCTGGCGATGACACAAGGACTGGTGCTGCCGTCTTGTCTTTCGCGTTCACAGAGCCACTTTTGGAAACTTACGACGACACCATAAATCAGCCAAACTCGTTATACGGGAGCATGAATATCACCATCTCACCCGACATAGGTCAACTCGGGTCTCCAAATGTGGAAGGATCCTTGCCCTCTTTCGAAGACCTCCCGACATCTCGTCCAAGTCTTACTGTACCTGTGGTTACCAACAATAGGAAGCGACGTCGCAGCACCAGCAGCGAAAATCCTGAAGGTAAACGGCGTAGGCTGCATACGTCGCCAGGAACGAGTGCTGCATCTACACCAGGGGCGGAAGGTCACCTTGACTCATCCTCGGAGTCACAGACGAATTTTCACGACGAGAGCCGCGCTTTTGCTTGCCCTTACTTCAAGCATAACCCGGAGAAGTATAGAAGGGGGAAGTGGAAGTCCTGTGCAGGTGCCGGTTGGGAGGAATTTCACCGACTCAAGTAAGTTTAGTCTCGACTTCGTCTGACCCGGGGCGATACCAGAGACAATCGATACACGAACACCAGCTAACGTTCCGTGCTAGGGAACATCTCCAACGTAAACACTACGAACCTGGATACAAATGCAGCAGGTGCCAAAAGCGACTACCCTCGCGAGAAGAACTCGATGATCACCGTGATTCTGAAGTTCAATGCCAGAGGCAACATGCCATGGTGGATGATAATATGGACGACGCGCAGTTGAGCTCCTCTCAAGACCAGCTGCGCGGCAAGGATGGAGCCTACAAGTGGGGTACAATCTACAAGATCATCTTTAGATCAATACGGATATCCCCGGAGGCAATGCCTTCCCCCTGTACGTGTCCTTCAAATTGCCCAACTAAAGCTGGCGTAAAGCCAATTACGAGCATGCAGCTAACTGCTTAGACCGCGACGAGCTTGATAGGTTCAGTAACTTCCTGGAGTCACGGAGACAGCATCAAATCTATGGCGAGGTCCAAAGGGAGATCGACATATGCCTGAAGTGGATCCGCAAATTCCAGAACCCACGGTCTCTCACACAGTCGACCATCGCATCTGAAGTGCCGTCGTTAACTGGAGGGTCGTCAAACATGTCGACACTGTCCGCCAATGCCATGTTAACGAGAGATGAATTCGAGCCCGTTAGTTTTGACTACAACACAACAGCTGATTCTAGTTGTCAAGAGGCTGGGATCATGAGACAAGATCCCCTGGCTGTTGGCATCCAGTTCCTTGGGTGTCGTTATGACGAGTCGATGTATCTTGGCCCTTTCAAGGATCTTTGATGGGAAGAAGAAGCCAGACTACTGGCACGAGTACGGAGAGTGTCGATTTTCATGTTCATTAGAAGCTCCTAGATCTCCCTGTTATGATACCGAAAGCTTTTCCATGCGTTGTCTGACCTTGAAGCCTATTGAGGTCGGGTGTCTACACACAAATGAAAGCCCGACAATGCTTTTCAGGTAAGGATAATGATATGGTCGCCTAGAAGCCAAGAGGACTATGTCATCCTTATGCCGTCTCTAGGGCGCAACTAGGGAAAACTTCAGTTGCGTCCGAAAAGAGAATTCTCTCCCTGGTTTATTATTGTGACAAGTTCCTGATCCTCGTCGAGCATGTGTCGCTTCCAGGTCTGATTGCATCAACTTACAAATCATGGGACGAGATCATCATTCAAGCAACACTAACACGTTGTAAAGTGAGGTACTCATCAGAAGTCAAGACCGATCACAAGCAAGGAGGAACCTAACATTGATCATGCATGCCGCCTCAATAAGAATTCAGCTACCAGACTAAATACACACAGATCCATCAATCCAAGAAGCCAAACACCAAACTCGGTCGCATTCCCGGGTTCCACACCACACACTACGAACTACGATAGAGTTCCGAAAGGAACAAAAAACAATACATTCCATCTCGACGACCAATGCTCGTAACTTCATAGCACCACCCAGGGCCATGCAGCATGCCCTAGCGATCCTCCACGTGCCTTTCTTTTTTCGGCCCTGTGTGATGTGATCACTGCCGGCTGCAGTTTTGTGAAGCTGGCAACGATGCCTTCGTACATTCCAGAGGTTTTTTGTACAGGCCGGTCATGGCGTGATCGTAGACTGCTCGTCTGTTGACCATTCGCGAATCGCGATCGAAACTTCGCAATTTCGAGTCTTCGAATTATGTCTGTCGATGCATCACCGGGCATGCTTGAAGGTGGTAATTTCGGATGTGAGGCATCATGGTTTCTGTCGGTCGATATACGGTCGTGAAGGAAGCTTGCACTCTATAGGCTTTGGTATTCCGACGTGCGAGGCTTTGATGTTCGGTAGGAGGTCTTCGAAGTTATGTGGAGGCTGCCGAGCCATCTTTTAGCATTTCTCGTACCGACCACCTCCATTTTGTCTTGTGCCTTCGAGCTTTTGCGATCTCTAGAGGCGTACTCTATCTTTCCAGACATTGCGGCCTTCGAGTTAGCCTTTTCGAGAGCACGCTGTCTATCCGCAGCGAGAGCCGCGTGGAGGGGCCTTTGGTTTCTTGGGTAGACAGGCATGGCTGTGACTGGAGTGATGGGATCTCAAACGGAAGTATGATCAAGGTATGATGGGTATTTAGAGTGGAGAAGAGTTGGCTGTGGTAAATAGAAAACCGTAACGTCTTGTGAATAGGGAGGACGAGTAGCTTGCATCAACAGCAAGAGGTGTCTGGTTGAAAGTATGGCTGCGGGATTTATGGATACGATCTTTACGCCATGTTTCTATTTGAAGAGGAACACATGTTATTGATTTCCAATCTCGACAAGTTAAGGAAAACAAATTCCCAAATCCCCCTGGGTCGTCATCTTTGTCGCAAAGTGCGAAAGTCCTTTGGCGGTGTCTAAGGTAAGCCACGAACACACCGACCCCGCATACTCCGAAAGTCCGAAGAGCCGGTGCAGGAAGAACAAGTCAGTTGGAGCCAGCCACATGGTGGCGCTAAATCAGTCCCCCGGATTGAATGCATGCTAAGTTGAGTATAGGATTAGTAAAAGATCTTAGAGTAATCCTTACTGGGGAGAAAATTGTCGATCTGCTTTCAACACGTGCTCAGATGGAAAGCAGCGCCAATCAGCACGTAGTAACATATCTTACGAGGTGTGGAATGCGCTACTCAACGTCATTCTCGCTTGGTGTCGAAATGTTGCTTGATAGTAGTCCGACATTTGACGCCCGCGACAATGTAGGACGGCACTTTTCACCAACATCACACGGTTTCCCTTGATGAGATTATTAAGCCACCACTTTTGACTATCTACCTAGAACAGAGGTCATCGCCGATTATCGTTCTCCAATATGTCGATTGAACGCGCTTTGAATGTGACCAGCACCGCCGAGGCACAAATCCTCTACGACGACTGGGCCGAAAACTATGATCGCGACCTGCTGGGCGCAGACCAAGATTACGTCGCGCCAGTCATTGCCAGCCAGTACGTGGTCAAGTATGTCGGTTCATCTGCCATTGCCAAGTCGAGAATCTTGGACGCTGGATGTGGAACAGGCCTCGTCGGAGTAAACCTCGCGAAGCTTGGAGCAACGCAGATAGACGGCATAGACCTCAGTCAGGGGATGCTCAAAGTCGCTGAGAGATCTGGTGCGTACCAGTCTTTGAGTACGACAGACCTCTCCAAGACTTTGTCTCAGGCCTCAAACTCTTACGATACCGTCGCATGCGTCGGTACGATGACCGAGGGTCACGTGGGACCCGAAGCCTTTGACGAGTTTGTGAGAATTGTCCGCCCTGGCGGATTTGTTGTCGCAACGGTGTACGAGGCTGTCTGGGAGAAGAATGGTTATAAGGAGAAGGTTGCCTCACTTGGCAAGTCAGAGAAAGTCAAACTCTTGAGTGATCAATTGGAAGACTATAGACGTGGGCAAGGAGCGTGTGCGATTATGGTTGTTCTGCAAGTTCAGTGACGGATGTCAAGGAGTAGTCCGAAGATGACAAACGAAAGAACCTATAAACGTGGTGTGATTAAAGCTATGAGGAATCTAAAGATACTGTTGCTGAGATACAGGGAAGTTAAACAGGCCCTCTTCATAATGCCATGTGCAGGAAAATGAAGAGTACGCTACCTACACTGAAGTGCAGCTCTGAACCCAGCTCCATCATTTCTGGAACGTCGAAAGATGTGTCCAGCTTCTGGGATTCAACTCACATTCATTGCCGCCTTTCCTAGGCACCCAACGGAGAGTGTCTGTGCCCCCCAAAAAAGAACCCAAAGATCGCGACCGAGAAAAAGCAGACCAGCCGTCTCGAAAGCAGCCTAACCGCCAGCCGGAAATCGCCCAACGCGGCGCGGATCGACGGCCGGCGCGACTCAGACAATCGCTGGTGCGAAGGTCCTCAAGTCCTTGCCTCAGTATTCCATTCAACAAACAAGACCCGCCTTGCTAGCTCAATCGGTAGAGCGTGAGACTCTTAATCTCAAGGTTGCGGGTTCGACCCCCGCGTGAGGCTCAAATCCTCACCGCGATTGGCAAAGCCATTCTTCGGGTTACTAAATTTTTACTGTTTTTAAGCCAATAAATAAGTTCTTCATCACCCTCCTCGCTCTTCTTCACGTAGGGAAATTCATAAGCCCTCACTTTTAGCACGGTGAAAGCGTGATTCAAAAGCACCCTAATGCCATCGCAGAGTGGACAGATATCGCCTTCGATGTGGTACACTAACACGCAAAACCCCACCTAGAAACAAGCAAGGACCAAAAAATCATCACACTGACATGAGCGCGCAATGATAGACGTCAGTACATACAGTCAAAATCATACGAGCGTGATCATTGACTTCTCAAAAAACATCTCAACGAAGGGGACCCTATTTGAGCCAAGATGACAAAGATGACAAATCTTGATCTATCCCCGACAAACCGGGGCAGGCTGACTGTAACCATCACTATCTCTCACACGCTTCGCCACGAGCAAAACTAATCCGCGGGCAAATACGTTCGCAACACTCTCACAAGAGTTTTGGAAAAAAAAACCCATAGCCTCTCTCTCTCTCTCTCTCTCTCTCCAGCCTCCATTCGCTCCCCCACACACACGTTAGTACCCGACAACACAAACGACCTAAGCGACCTTGTAAAACAACAATTATCATTAAACCCCCAAAGGTCAGAGCGTAGCTATCGACGATCAAGGGTCCAGGCCACGGACTAAGCGAGAAGAACACTGAATTTGACCAAGGCACGCTAGAATAGCTGTTGATGAGATCCCAGAACGCAAATCCCCTGGCATCAACCCCGTCTCCCCCCATCCCTCGATCATCGCTGGCCCGGGCTCCCGGGGATCACCAAGTTTAAAGTAGCGGGTCCCCCTCCCTTCTCTAGTGCAGATTCTACCTTGAGCAAGGGGTGGGAGTGGGCGGGGAGATCTGAGTGAGAGGAAATGGGGAGGTGGAGGGGGGGCGGCCAAGAAGGGACCGTGAGGTTCGTTCTCGTTTAACCGGCCAGTCTCCGCCAAAGACGGGCGGATGATAAGAGCCGAGCCGGAGGACCTTTGAAGTTTGGGTCAGTGTAAAGGCACATGGGCATCAGGGAAATCCGTCCTAAAAAGAAAAAGCGGGCTCCCCATCTCGATACTTTTCACGTTGGAAGAGATGTTGTTCGAGATATGTAGTAGCGGCAGGTTGAGCCGACCCAACTTGAGGCTATGTGGATTGCAGGCAAAACCCAAGTTCTCAGGGCTGTTGCTGACATCAAGTTCGCGCGCTATGTGAATGTAATGGCAAGGTAGGTAGAGAGGCATGATCTATTCACACCCACTCGCTCCCAGCGCAAAACTTGGCTTTGGACCCCAAAGAGAAGGAAAAAAAGAAGGTTTCCCCATGCCATCCTTGTGTCATGTATGACACGCATCTGCCTCCGGTTCCCGCAACTACCGTGAGACTTGGCTCACTAGTCAGGGCATACCATCACACATCGCAGGTGAGGACCGCTGATGTAAAGTAGGGTGATGCTTACTACCTTCAATCGCGGGCCCTCGTTTTGTCCTAGAGTGGCACAGTGGCCACGTAGCATCACTGAGCCTCCATCCATCCTAGCGGGTAATATCACCCTCCCCAAGTCCTCTCTCTCCACGGCTAGACTCCCCGGCTCTCTGGTCTCAATTCCCTAAACACCTCACCAGTAACCCCCCCCCCGCTTCCCAGTTCCATCTCATGGAACGACGGGTGGGCATTCAGAAGCTAGATTGTGCTACAGGATAGACCTGTCACCGTTGTCAAACTCGTCCAACCCCACGTCGTCGTCGTAGCAGTGCCACTATCTGAACAGCAACTAAACAAGCATTCTCAACCAACGAGAAACACGCGATGAAGCTTTCCACCGTGAGGTCGGTGCGGAGGACGAGACAGCTGCACAAGAGCGCTGAAGAACCATTGAACTAGCGCAAACGAGTCTGTATCAAAACTCCCGTCCATCCAAGTCTCCAGTCTTCAAGACGCAGACACATGAGAGGCGCAGCAACTACGATTCAGAGCTCAAGACCCAGTGTAACCAATAACGTCGTACCATCTCTACGATCCGTAAACTGTCAGTTTAGTCCCTAGTATAACGACACACGCGTCACCGGCTTCTTGTTAGAAGCGTCGTGGCGCTACCCTAATGAGCCTCCCAACCAAAGCCCTGCGCCTCCCCTTTCCCGCGGAAGACCGGGGTGAGGTGCTGGACAAACCAACGACTATGGAAGAACCTCGTTTCCACGGTGGCGTGGGGCAGACAGAAATTGAGTTGTCGATGGCGCTGCCGGAGGGAGGGGAGGGGAAGAGAATGACAAGCCGGCAAAGGGTCGCCGAGCCGAATGTGCCAAGGCGTTGGACGGAGTCGCTGCCGAGAAAGCTCGTTGTTGATGTTGCGAGCCAAGCCTGCCTTGGTGGTGGTGTTGCGATGCTGACATTGTGGTGTTTTCGACGGACGGTGTCCCGGGGATCCAGAACCGTGATCCCAGAGAATTCCTCGTTGTCTCTCTGTCGGCGGCCAAATCTCCATTGTCTACGCTGAATCCATGGCTTCGGTGAGATCAATTGAAGGCTCTTCGCAGCATCTTGCCAAGAACCACCTAGGTGGCTAGAATGCAAAAGTGTGTGTTAGTCGTAAGCCCGCAAAGTCGCTGGAACCTGCCATGGGAACCCCTCGCGATGTCCATAGTTGCTCGCTCCCACTCCGCATATCTTCAACCATGCAGCCATCCAGCTTTCCCCAGTTGTCGACTCATTCCTCACAATCCAATAATGGCCCCAGGGAAAAAGAAAGTTGTTCATCATGGCCTGTAGTAAAAGATCTCGCGAGTACCATGCCTCGGCGAGTCCCCAGGCTCATTTCTTGCTTCGTTTGTACATAAAATAAGATCCTATGTGCAAAAAAGGGTTCGGGTGCAATTGGTTGCCCCTTGTCTTTTTCCGAATTCTCCGTACAACACAACCCCCCTTTCGCAAGCCTGTGATTCAGCAACAAACAAAAAATGGTGAAAATGATAGAACATCAGAGATATGCCATATAGACAATGTCACCAAAAACAAAACCCAATTCCAGACCGAATCCAGCCCCATTTCATCCTCTCTACTGGGTATTGCACTAAAGGAAAAAAAAGGCCCGGCCTCTTCCTCATCCCCTGCGCCTCCTCGCTGTGCCGCGCCCATTAAGAAAACCATCCCTATGCCATCGCCCTTTTTTCTTTTCGAAGTGTTTGCAACTCCTTTTTTAACCCAGGCTCGGTCATCCAGCGAACCGGGCCGTGAACAAAGAGAAAAAGAAACAGCAACCGGAAATAAGCTTCCGCCCTTCTCACCCCTTGCTGTTTAGATGGTGCAGACATTAAGGTGTTAACGAATGGTTTGAGTGGGGCCAGTATGGCTACGCCCGCTCAGAGTTTGGTGAGGTCCAAATGATGG
>JFFI01002519.1:141-28459 GCA_001563125.1 Colletotrichum salicis
ACTCGATTATATTAATCTAAAATGATCGCTATCTGATCTTTGTTTTATTGTTACGTAACTTATACTATAGTTCCTCCGTTCCGCAGGAAGTTACTGGTGTTCCCTATTTCATCTGTATATATGGTGCGCCGCAGCCGCCGTGCCTGGCGGGGCAGGCCCTGAACTCGGTCATGCATGTTGGGTCGTAACATTGAGCTTCTGGATTTATCTTTATCCCCGGCCATAAGTCGAGGTCTTTTGAACCCTATTAAACGCCTAATAAACGTTAATGTCCGGTTGGATTATTATGTTCACCTTCCTCGGCTCTTTTGTCGCTATAGAACTCAATACAAATTCATTCTGATGCTTACTTTCGAGAAGCGGTTGCCAGGCCACTACCATTACAGGAGTTGAGCAGGCTGGACTCGGCCAATACATAGGCGAACTTAGGAGGGCAGACAGGGGCGGTTTTTCTGGTGGCGTTGCGTGATAGGGCATAGCCGCCACGGCTGATTGAAAATGGCCTTGTTGGGCCATAGAGCCCACTCGACCAGTCGTGACTGGCTTGTTGGTGTAGACTGGGATTCAGATGCTGGGAAATGAGTCCTTGACTTTCAAACAGAGCAACCCTTAACGCTAGTAGCAGTACATACATCAACAAATCCCATGCAAAGTAGTCTAGCACACAACGAGATATGAAGGAGATAAGGGGAATTTACAATGGGTTCCAATACATTAGAGATAGGATGTAGGCTTTAGAGACTGAGAGAAGATATGATCTACAAAGGGCGGTGATGGACTACAGACAGCAATATTATTCTCTTCAGTCACCAGATGCAGTCACATCGTTGGCAAACTTGTCAAAATGCGCAGTAGAGTAATGAGCATATTCGAAGGATCGAAGTCAACTACAACGGATTGAGACACCTCGCATTCCACAAGTACATCAAGTGACTTGGAAGGAATTGAATGACCCTTTGCTTCTTTTCGGTAATGAGCTGATTCTTCCTGAGGCGTGCATAGTGCATTAGTGTGCAGGCTCCCAGGGTAGATGGAATCCGAATGGTTCACTCCCTGTCTTGTAAGACAGCATGGATACCGTATCACAGGTCAAAGCACCTGCATGCTCTAGAATGGCAGCACCAGGATGTAAGCTCGACCAATCATTTTTGAGTATTATCTTAACGATCACCTATTATGAGTAAGGGCACACTGAAAATGAGCTGATATTCAATTTATCAGCTCACTTTCTCAGCGAAGTGGGAGAGCGTTGCCGTAGATACCGCGATCCATTTAGTAAATTTCGATGCAAAGGGGAATTTAGAGATGCAACTCTTCAAGTGAGTAGCCCCCTTGACCATTGATCCATTTAACCACCGTCATAAAGCAGGAATCTGATAGATTTAACTACTCTATGTTGAAAAGACCATGTCTCCAACGACGACCCTGACTGTTACTTCCATAGGTGGATGAGCGAAACGACCAGAAGCAAAAGCAACCACAATATCCTTATGCCACATACTAGCAGCATACGTAAAGCCTATGGAGGCTTTATCAAGCCAGGATTGGGGACGTAGGGTATTCTTCCAGGTGCGGGTCGTCGTCCAAGACGGATGCCCCTGAGCCCCTAAGACTAAAGAAGTCAACGAGACGCCATGCATCGTCGTCAAGGGCGTCTGTGACAACGCGGACAGCCACAAGAACAAGACGTGGCAGGCATATGCGTCGGCAACGGAAGCATTCGTGAAGGCTCTTCTGGCATGCTGCGTTCAAACGGACAAGCCAGCGGGCGATCCTAGCGGCGCAGTTGCATCGCCCACACCGTCCAGCCGCCCGGGATCTGTCTTCTACGGTGCCATCACAGGAAGGTATGTGGCAGCAGGGCAGCACACACGCGGGGGAACGACCAACATGAGTTTTGGTAACTGATGACATATTTCTGAACATCAGCCAATACATTCTGCCTCTCACTTGAGTCGAGCAAGATAGATAATTTCTCAAGTTACCAGAGTATGAAGGATTCATGCTCGATTTCAGGTCGTGGCGCATTGAAGACCAGCGGGCCTACAACTGATAAGCTTGCTCATGGAAACCTTCTTGAATAGCTGGCGTTGCGTGGCTGCACTTTGTTCCAGCTTGCTGAATAACTGCAATTGACAACCTAGCTCTTTTGCTTTCCGAGGTGTAGATCATATAACCGCAGATGAAGCACATGCCCATTCCTCCATAACCTGGGCACACTGGCATCTAGGCAGATCTATAGTGGCCTTGTTGAGTGGTGTTGATGATGTTGATGCCTCTGGAAGCAAGAGGGAGCTAGTTAGAGGCTTTGCCATAGATACTGGCTATAACCCCGTATATTTCCAGCCACTTTTAACATTCTCAGATGTAAGCCCAGCCTGGCGATCCTTCTGATAACAGCTTATGAAGTTCCTCTTGCTTACAATAGGTGAATCATTTCACCGAGCAATCTTTCTAAGCTCCTTTCTGTACGCTGCCTTTAAATGGCTCAAGACTGATTGATTCAGTGGCTGGAGGACGTGGGAGGCATGGGGTGGCAGAAATAAGAGATGGATGTTGTTGATATAGCATTGCTACATGAATTCAGTTGTCGTGTGACTTCCATGCTTATCCTATATAGGTAAACAGTCTGGCCTCCTTGCTGCCACCCTTGCCTATAGGGTTGGTCTAAGGGATAAAGACTTCTCTAGCTACTCAGCAGCTGTTTCATCAGTTGTTCAGCTATTCTTAGTTGCCGCAAACTCCTATCAATTTAAAGGGCTAAGCTCCAGAGGAAACCGCTGCTGCTGTACTGTCTTGCCATTATATATAACCAGGGGATAGATAGGAATGTCCTCAGCTGAGATACTCTCAATGATAGACACCCATGCCTGTGAAATAGGCTCTTTCTTCTGCACTGACTTGGTTTCTGCCCTCTTAAGCACCAGCCCATTGGATCCCTTGCCCTCAAGGCTGTTAGTCTCATCTATGTTGTATTGGTTGGCTGCTTTGATGGCCTTGATGGACGGAAAGCGAGAAATTTAATCTAGTCCCTAATAACCTCAGTAGATGCCCCATTGAAACGCCTAGAATCAATATAATTTACCCTCTTAACCTTGATAGATGGGTTTCTCTTGAGAGAGGAGTTTGTCCATCGCTTTCCAATAGGTTGAGTATCACCCATTGCATTGACTATTTGCTGGGCAAAGTCCCTGAGTTGTTGATGGGTTGGTGCAAGCCCAAGATCAGACTGGATTTGCACCCAGCTGGATGACTTGGCCTCTTGGTCAATAGAGAGCCGCTAAAAGTCAGCAAAGGTATATACCCTCGTCTGAGTGCCTGGAGATCGATGCTGGGAGGTAGTCATTTGATGGCAGCCTGGCGTAGGCTTTTGCCTTTTACGATAGCCTAAAGAGCCTTATATATCTTATACTCGGTATATTGTGACATATTGACTAGAGGAACATTGCTGAGAAGATAAGGCCATTTGGACGAGGTTTGAAAAAGTTGTGATAGTTGAAAGTTGAGGAGGTGGCTGGGAAACGAGGCATTTTGAGGTGGCCCAAATTTGGGGGTAGGCCAGCAGGGACGCATAAGGAAATACTACATTCCAAATCCTTTCCTTAGTACATTACAAACAACTCCACCGGGCGCATCATGGTCTTATGTTTCTGACCACCTTTCTCAAAGGACAGTGGCATAACCAGTAGAAGGTAAGGCTAGAAGTAAAAAACCAGTTGTTAATGATTATACATTGTCTTAGGGAAATAGACCGAAGTGTAGGTCTGCCCGTGCACAGGTCAAATGTTAGGCTTCGGAAAACGGCGTTCAGCTTCAAGTCATCACCCCATTGTCTCACCTCCCAGTGGACTAGTACGACCATGTTTCTTGGCGTTGAGACGTTAGGCGCTTCACTCCAGTTATTCAGGTGTTCCGCCACAGATGGTCTAGACTCGGCCATGGCGTGATTACTGTCGTGCAAGCTAAGAATAAAACCGTGCTGAGCAAAATTTACCTGCGGTGACACAAGGTGTCCTCAATCCAAGTAAACAATAAGTCAAAAACAATTAGTTGTAACACACACATACACAATTTACTACGCCCAGTGGTTTAGCCAAAAAGGCCACTAATACTAATTGGGAGTGCAAATTTAGAGTCGTCTTGCTCTTTGAGATCTAAGTGCATGAGCCAGCAGTACTAGAAGTGACTTTGCAGTACCGGCGAATAAAGCCAGTTCCAGCTTGTATTTTCCAGGTAGCGTAAAGTAGTCCGGTCTCCAGTGCACATCCTGCTAACCCCAGCACACTCTGCGGAGAGAACCTTCTTTTTGTCACTTCCGAGGCCATCCTTTTCAACTGCTGCCTCACGCAGTCGTCCTCGTAGATACAACAGCTATTACGAACAGAGGAAATCAGAATGCCTGGGATGCAAAAATCGACAGATAATTCTACCATAGCGAAATGTTTTGCTCGCCTGAAGTAAGACTCAAAAGGGGGGGTTAATGGTGGTGATGAGGCATTTTCTGGTTTTAGGAAAGTACCCATGTTGACTTACAATGTTGCTCTTTTCGTTGTATAATATGCGTGTAGGTAAAAGACAAACAGACGCGCATAGCTTTCCTCCCGCAGCGAAAATGGCCTGACATATCCTTCTCCGCACAAACAGAACACGCCGGTTGAGAATTGGATAGTGAATAATGTTGAGCTTCCAGTGGCCCCATACAGATAGATTGTCATCAAGCCACCAACCCGCTGCAGTGCCTGCAGCAGTAACATCACGAGGCATGTAAGTTTGGCGTAGTTAGGTCGCCGAGCTGAAGTCAGGGAGTTGGAACCTCCAGTGAGGCCTTCCTCTTGACTATTCAAGAAAGTTTTCGCACTTGCTGGTACTCTTGAAGGACAATGTGAACAGTGTTGTAATCAACTTCAACATAAAAGCTTATGTCAGTAAGATCTGCCACTGAAACTACGATGCGGATCATTGTAGTATCTGTTAATATATGATTGTTCATAGGTTAGCAAGGGGCTTGGCCAAGCCGGCGTCGTAAGAATGGCATCACCGCTATTCCGCTCTCGCTGCATGTTCAGGCGCATGTCAGACGTGTAATAAACACTATTGGCTGTCGGCATATCGAATGGGAAGTTGGGAATAAACCGTGTGACGAAATGTTCAGCTCCCCTCATGTCGCTTGAGAGAGGGTCCCCTGTTCGGCAAGCTTCTCTAATGCATCCATGTCCGAGTCACATCGCAGCAAATGTGTGAGAGAGTTTCGTGAGATACGAACGGTCAGGCGCTGATGTTGCGCGGGAAGATCGAGGCACTTCTGGGGTCTGAGGAGAGTAAGACTTGAGCAAGCCACAATGCGCCATAGACTGTAAAAAGAAAACTTTCTCAAAAGCGAAGAACTGGCAACAACAGGCTTGCGCCATGGTTTTGCAAGAAAGGTATAAAGTCGAGGGATTGACTCCCTCAAGTCTGGACTTTGAGCTTCATCAGACCACCTGAATCCCCAGTAACAACATTCCAGTTCAAACATACACCCACTACAAACAGTCGTTCGACCGAATCTCCGTTTCACTATGTCTGGCCCAAGCAACAACCCCGCCGACTTCGTGTCCTCGATTGAGGCAAGTCCTGTAACCATCTCTCCAAAGTTAGCCATCTAACGGCACGTAGGTCATTTACACGGATGACGACAGCAAGCCTCAGCACACTCTGAGTGAGTATGAGGGCGGATCCCCGGACATCAACAAGGGATTCGGTGGGAAGTAAAAAGAACCTCATGCGACCCCGTCTACTGCCCTTCCTAACGGCGTTATAGATTCGTCTGGCTCCGCATCCGCCACGCCACAAAGCCAGAGGAGATGGTCAACCATATCTGGCGGGACTACCTTGATGAGCCCCTCGCCGGACGCGACGATGACCTCTCCAAGGGCGCCGGCGGCCTCTACCGTTACCTGCAGTGGTCCCACGACATGAGGGCGAAATAGTGAGTGCCGTGGCAGCTCCGCGTGCATTCGCTGCCTAGAGCTAACGTGCAAAATCTAGTTTTGTCAGCTCGGTCATGGTATGGCGGCCCAAAGAGGAGCAGAACAGCCCACCAGCCGGTTGGGCTGGCAAGACCGATGACATCAACAAGGGCCGTGGCGGCAACTACCTCTACCTTATCTGGAAGGTTCGCGAGTTCAGCGGCCCTAAGCCTTAGGTCCGGCCTCCGGCATTCTTCTGAGCACGCCGTGCGAGCCCAGGCAAGAGTCGCGCAACTGGTCACAGCTTTTCTTTGCTTGGAATATAATATGAAACCCGAAAGACGTCGTCTTGTGCTCAGCTTCACTCATAGACATATGTATCTTTGCAGCGAATTGCATTTAATACATTCGTTCAGTACTTTTGTCTGGTTCCTAAATACAAACTCAAGATGGAGCGACTTCCAATGATAGAAGAAGGCATTGAACACCCCGTTCTGTAGCCGCGTCGGGGGCCAGCTGAGCTCTACACGGAAGCCTACCTCCTTGCCGAACAACGTTGTACGGGAACAAAGAACCGAACTGCGCAGCAGATTTATAGATGCCGGAGATCCAAGTAGCACCGTCAGTCGAGCTTGGGCCTGGTGTTGCGTCATAGTCAACGTCGAGCGACTGGGCAAGCAGCCGCTCCACAACGGTCCGACTGTAGGTGGTGTTACTTACGGCGATGACTTGCGTATCCGGCAAACCCTATAAGGGAGCTAGTAGCCTGCTATAGTTGAGTTGAGATGCCTGGAAGTCGATCCACGTCTTTGGCTCTATCTCGTGCACGGGTTTCTGCGTTTGCTCGTCATTAGATAAACATCCTTACAAGTGGTTAATGGTGTGGTCCATAGGCAGCACTATCGTCAAGCCCAGCATGTCAAGCGAGTTACCAAGTCATCTCTCGCAATGTACTGCTGTGTACAGATTCTCGAAATAGATCTTCGACACCTATTACGTCGTCTAGTTAACTTATCATTACATTTGATGGGGGATGGCTTGCAGAGTTACTACTTCGTAGGAGAATAGAGGGTCTTTCATGTCGGTTCGATAATGCGTGCCTTTCACAAGCATCTGAGCAGTCAAGATCAGTGCTGAAAGTGCTACTGGAACATAAGGAGGATCTTAAGTTCAATTTATCGAGAAATGTGGTGGTAAAAGTCTTGGGACAGCACTACAGCCGTATAGCGAAGCTGCTACTTAACAACCGCAGAGCCGAGGTTTGCATCACACCAGATGTAGTAAAAGCAGCAGCAGTAAACCATGGAAGCAGAGAACAAATAATGAGGCTGCCGCTCAAGTAACGCGGTGCTGACGTTCAGATTACAGCGGAGGTAGTGGAAGCAGTTGCAAATCGGTTTGTAAAATAGCGTTAACTATCCCTAGTCCCGGCACGACCTCAAGGTAATCAGACGACTC
Organism: Colletotrichum salicis; assembly: GCA_001563125.1. Classification (NCBI taxonomy): domain Eukaryota; kingdom Fungi; phylum Ascomycota; class Sordariomycetes; order Glomerellales; family Glomerellaceae; genus Colletotrichum; species Colletotrichum salicis. Next base: position 7,548 of record JFFI01002519.1, read on the forward strand.
TACCGATCATTTAAGGCCCCTCGTGAGGTGGAAAATAATAAGGTAGGCAATGCACATCTTCTGGTCATTGGATTTCTCTGAGTCCGCTGCAATAAAAACCTCCTTGCCTGTTGCTCATCCTGGTTTAAGAGCTGTCTTCCCCTGCCCTTCATCCCAAGGCCTGATTCTTTCAAGTGCACCAACAATTATCGGTAGCACATGCTTGCCAATCCTTTCTCCCTTAATCCGGTTATACTGATGGGTTGCGTCGGCCGCCCTTTGAGAGAAGCAATCCGGTGCTAACCCCATGGTCCCGTTGAATTCTAGGCCGATCCTGCGCATGTATACGCATTCATCACACGTCCATTCACACTCCCATATCTCTCTGAATGACCTGATCTCAATATCCAGTTGGTTCCACAAGGTTGTCTGTATGGTAATGCCAAGGTAGGTTCTAGGCTCTCAACGAAGCGCCTCTCTCAGCCGTTATGTCCTTATCTGCTTTAATTAGGTTAAACCCAGCTCCCCTTGCTTAGTGGAGAGGCACAGTCAGCGCTCTAGTAAAAGTACACTACATTCCATTGGACGAGACTCTCCTTTCATATGGGCCGGCCTATTGCCAACCCTGGCTCGGGCTCTTTGGGACCGAAGCAGGCTACATGACGGTTTGTCAGGGTGGCCAGCAGAATATGCATATATGAGTGAGCAGAAGAGAGTGTCTATTCGTACTTGATCAGCCCCCGGCTTATGTTTAGAATTGTAAGTCAATAAGCTTCGAGTCTGGATCAGTTGATTGGCTTGTACGTCGGCTAGGACAAGTTGTATCCGGGTACCTTAACACCTGAGCTGCAAGTTAGAAAGAAAGGTTTCTGCAGTGCAACAGGAAACAAACGGACGAACACCTGCGGCACCAATCCTGTAGACTATGAATGTACTGGGCATGGAATTGATAAGCATCATCTACCTTATAATTGGCCGAGACCTGCAGTGTTCTGTAGTGGCCATTGTTCGATGCCTCTGTCGCGAACCGTGTTGTCGCCTAAGCGCTCAGGCACCACGAGTGATCAGCAGTGGACGCAGATTTGGCCTTATCAAAGCGACCCCCCTCCCCCCTCCCCCCTTCCAGTGACACAACGTTGCCAAATTAGACAAACGATTGAGTTCACCGTCTAGATGCCTCTTTGCCGGTTTTACCATGCTCCGCTCCGTCCGTTTCAAGGAGCAATGCCCACCATTTTAGGTTGTTGAAGCCATCACGAAAAGGGCTGCCTCCGCTCCATCTAGAATAGACTAGTTAGGGCCGGATTAGTAGTTGGGTCGGTGATGACCAGCGAATACCTGGTGTTGCATGTTTTTGGTGTTTTGACCATCGTGAGGACTGCACAGCAAAGAGACAGTGAGGCTTACGATCCAAGATAACCACATCCAAGCTTCGAACAACAAGTCGCGCATCTCAAAGTCGGATGTCACATGAACGAGCATAACATCGTCGGTATGAGTTTTTTCAAAAGAAAATAGAAGTCGTCAGTGGAGAGTGCTTCCATGTGTTTTTGAGTCTCCACTTACACTGTTCTTTGCGAACAACCGGACCGACCTTGGCAGACGTAGTAATTCAGCGCCAGGCAGTTGTTTCTTAGGCTCAACGGTGCCAGTGCTCAATAAATAAATAAAAAGCTATGTGGGAGGCGAACTATCAACACTCTGCTTATCTAGTATAGACACAATAATAGTCATAGGAGTTGGGCAGGGTTTGGTGAGTTCACATACGAATGAAGATTCAGCACGACACTCGCTAAACGGTTGGTAATTGAAAAGTAGTGGAAGCAGTTTACTATCTGACCAAATGACTTAAAATAGCTATTACATGTTGCTTCCATCCCATAAACCAAATGCTACCCAATGCCAATACCATCGTTGAGGAATCACGGCTAATTACTAGTAGTAGTACTATACAAGGAAACGATCACCGGACAGGATTACCTTGCAGTGCTGAAAGTCTCGCCGCCTGTCTCGAGATATCTCTTCTCCTGCGCAGTTGACTCCCTACCCATGGCCATGTTCCTATGCGGGTACCGTCCAAACTGCACAATAATGTCGCGATGCTTCGTCTCAAAGTCACAATTCGTCTCCAGTAAATCCCTAGCCGCCTCCTTCTGCACCGCCAACACGCCCCAGCACTTACGCTGATCGTCGCTCCCGGCCTCCCCGTCATCAGCCATCAGCTCCTCGAAATCGTCCTTCATTTGCTGATACTGCGCCACAGCAAAGTCGTGTAGCGCCAGGTCCTCGGAGTGCATGAAGGGCAGATAAAACCACATGCGGTAGGCCACACGGTACTTGATCCTGTTGTGAGTCGCGGCGCCGGCATTGATGGCGTGCTGTGCGATTTCGCGCGCGACGGGATCGAAGAACTTGAAGACCGTCGACGACTCTGGGCCCCGGTAGATGTTTCGCGGGACTTGGTCTAGAAGGAGGACTAGGCCGAGCCACTGCAAAGGGGTGAATGGCCTCACAATTGTGAGAATATCTCTGGTGGTGATCTTGGCTGATTTCATGGCCTCCAAGACAGGGCGGAACTTCTTCCTGTAGGCGCACATTAGCAACATCACGTAGCATGCAATCTGGTAGGTAACATTACACGCAAGCCTCATCAAAATCGACGTCGGAGTAGAACCATCGTCCCATCTGGCTCCTCTGGGGTAGAATGTATGCCTCATCGGTCTTGAGATGCTTGAACCAGAACCGGCGGAGCTTCTCAAGCAGATCAGGCGTGAGAGTTTCCTTGAGCCGTGCCTTTGCGTGCGTCTTGCATGAATTTGACCGCGGCAGTCCCCCCATGGTCAAAATTGGCATCATCTTGTCGTCAGTAGAAGAGTCGCGATGACTGGCAGAAGTATGGAAACCGCGTCGCCTCGTAAGCGTCGTCGTCGCTGTCGACGAGCCTGGCCGGTGGCATGTCAAGGGAAGGCTAGCACCACGACTCCTCACCGCCTGCGACGTTGAGTTATGCCACTGCTGCTGCTCCCACGGCATCACCCGCAACAGACGGCGGTCGACGCACCCCGCATTTCGAAGGGTGCGACTGATGGTCTGATGAGGAGGCATGACAGCCACCTCTCACTTACAGGGACGACAAAGGATGACCAATGGGCGGAGGGTGGTGCCACCGGAGCTGCACTGACGTCGTCTCGTCTGGTGTCTTTGCTGCCCTTTCGTTTCTGGGGAGGTCTGGTCGGAAAGGGGGCAAGTCTGGACGCGTCGAAATGCGGGGGTTGTGCAGGCCGAGCGCCCCGTTGTGCAAGTCAGGGTCCCTCGCTTGCCATACACTAATGCAAAAACGAGCGAACTGGCGTTGTTGTCGCTGCTTTGCTTATGTTAGCGGCTGGATGGTGGCACAGGATCGATTGGTTGGGGATGTAGCTTGGGGGCAGCACTTAATCCCACCAAGCACCCTACTACGTAGGAATCGGCATCATGGCGGAGGGGATCCAGGGCGTTGGAGGGCCGGTCGAGAACGGCCACACGTTGGAATGTGGCATAGATCAGAGATCGGCAGAGGTCAGACACGCCCGGTTCATCATGGCGTAGGGTTCCGTCCGCTCTGGACTCTGGAGAGACGAGTGTGGTCAAGCCGGAAGCTATATGGTGAGGGACAGCTCAGAGTTAGAATTGACGTCAGCTAAGACTGCGCGTCTAAGAAATTGTTAGAGACAGAGAGCGAGAAAGGCGCGCACTGCGGCGTCTAAGTCAAACGCTGAGACCCGGCTACAAAAGCAGTGCAACACATCTCATCAAAGTACCGGCATGCCTCCCGTGGTTGCGTGAAAAGCTAGAATGCATATGGCCCGGAATCGAGATTCGAGATTATTGCAAGGTTGGACAAAAGCTTGGGTCCGGCTGCACTATTTACTTTTGGTACTATCATAAGAAACCCTATAAGCCGGCCGAGCAAACCTCGGCGTTCATGCTCTTCCCCACATTGACACCATGGAAGTTCATTGTTCGCGAGCTTCAAGAATGCAGTGAATCTGGTACGCTAAGACTCGCAGCCTCCGTTCCTCTTCTCCGGAAAGCACTAGATGACTTCAGCCGACGGGTAAAGAGATCTATTCCCACCTCGAGGTCAGCAGTCACACAGAATGCCCCCAAAGTGCCGCCGAATCGATCACGGGCCGCTGCTAGTGCCACCATCCCGAACCTTAACAGCTTGTTTTAACGATGATGTTCGAGATCCCGTCCGACTTCGAGATGGGTTTCTGGGATCATCTCAGCTGTCATTTGTTCTGGATAAATATCATCCTGGAGACCGGCATGGCCGGCTAAATAAGCGTTCATGTGTAATAGGGGGACGGACGAGCTGCCTCTTTGCCTCTAATACTCTTTTCCAAAGAAAAAAGAGGAACCGCTTTCTCGATCGCAGTGCCGGAGCATGCCCCTTGCGTAAATTGCGGAGAGCGTAGCAAGGATCATGCAACATCGGCCCCGGCTTGATTCATTTACTCCCGACGATGCGGCCACTCAATCCGACTCCTGACCTAAACCCGACACGTCCATTGGCGGAACCCCACAGGTCCTCATCGGTCCATCACGGCCGGCCGCTTGTCGACCGTTTGGGAAAGATTTCCCAGTGGTTGGTGGTGGTGAACCACACATGGGCACTTGTCACCCAAAACCGAAAAGCTCGTAAACCTCGCGCAACTTGTCCTAGGAAAGCACGAAAGCAACTTCTTGAAGTTCCCACCCGGTCGCAAGAATGCTACCCACGTGGGTCGACGTTAGTTTATTCTGGGCAAGGCGGTCCCATCGAGAAAACAAACCCCAGTTCCCATGCAACCGATGCCCAAATACCCATAGGAAACGGCACTTGAATCTCCGTTTTCCCCTGTCATCCCATCATCGGTTCCTGCTCTGGGCCCAGAGAAACGATCGAGAAAGAATTAGATTGAAAAGGACGAGGTTCGTCCTCGCCCATCCTACGATGCTCTCCTTTCCTCCTCTCTCAGCCTCACCAGCCTCTCTGTCCATACTCCGACCACTACATTCGTTCTCTTGACCTTTTTTTGTACATATCAACACCAATCCGTCAATATGGTTTCATTCACTTCTCTCTTCACGGCATCTTTGGCCGTCGTCGGCGCCCTCGCCGCCCCCGCCACCGACAAGCCCATGACCACCGATCTCATCAAGCGCGCTTCGACCCCCTCCTCCCAGGGAACCAGCAACGGCTATTTCTACAGCTTCTGGACCGATGGCGCCTCCCCCGTCACCTACACCAACGGCGCCGCTGGCGCGTACAGCATCCAGTGGCAGTCTGGCGGCAACTTCGTCGGTGGAAAGGGCTGGAAGACTGGTGGTTCCAAGAGCATCAAGTACTCCGGTACCTGGTCCCCAGTCAACAACGGCAACAGCTACTTGACCGTCTACGGATGGACCAGAAACCCTGTAAGTTAACCCGGCCCGTGTACCGAGCCAAATGCTTTGAGCAAAATCGCTAATGCAGTCCTTGGCAGCTCATCGAGTACTACATCGTCGAGAACCACGGCGAGTACAACCCCGGTAGCGCTGGTACCCTCAAGGGCCAGGTCACCTCCGACGGTTCCGTCTACAAGCTGTACGAGAGCACCCGTACCAACGCCCCGTCCATCGACGGCACCCAGACCTTCAAGCAGTTCTGGGCCATCCGCGAGAGCAAGCGCGTCGGCGGCACTGTCACCACCCAGAACTTCTTCAACGCCTGGAAGTCCGCCGGCATGACCCTCGGTACCTCCTTCGACTACATGATCGTCGCCACCGAGGGCTACCAGTCCGCCGGCTCGGCCAGCATCAAGGTCGAGACCGCTGCTTAAATGCAGAACACTTTCGCATCGAATGTGCTTTTGATGAGGGCGATATTGAGGAAGCGAAGGGGCCTGGCGATGATCAAAGCGTGCACTGTCGCGCACGTGGGAATTTCAGGGGCTGTCGGACGCACGGCGATCACAAAGGAAATTTGAGATGGCCTTCAGGCGGAGGGCGGGCCTTGCGGCTGTTTAAAAAGGCAGAATTTCTTCAACTTGATCCCTTGAGATCCGAGTGATGTCTACAATGAATATCACCTATTCCCCGTCAATCAGTTCTCATGACGTGTCGGCCCCTCAAGCTCGACGTTTTCCAAGAAACCACAAGCATTTACGATATTTGAACAGGGGGATTGATCCGGATTTCGTTTCGGTGTCGTGGCCGAGCACTATCGAAATCAAATATATTGAACCCACACAAGCAGCCAAATCTGTCGAACACGACATGCCCCCCAGGCGATGAGCCCAATCCGGCTGATGGGGACGCTCCAGACCTTACCTTATTTCAGATCCACCGCGTGGGCAGACGGTCCCATATTGATGCCGAACAGTTCTTCGACGCCAAACTTGCCCTGCATTTCACCCACTGGTCCTAGAATCCCACACACAATAGCACCGACTTAGCCTACCAATTGCTGCCGACACAAACAATTTGTTTTCGAACGCCCCCGGCAACATGTGCTGTGTGAGCTGGCAGAGCTCCAGTCTCAATTTGAAAGATTCAAACGGTCCATTCACTGACTCATTCTCTTGTCTTTACAGACGCTACGATACTTGACTCTTGAAAAAGTGTTCAAAATGCTGCTCAACACCTGGAGATGTGCAAAAATATGCAAACATCGAATGAGCAACGACTTCATCAACGTGAAGGTTTTACGTGTTAGCCGCGAAGCTTGACGTATGTACTTACTAGTCGTTGCTAATATGGCCGAACACTTGGCGGTTGTGTCGTAGATTGATACACATCGAAGGCGGTGCAGGGGTCATGATGGGATCCAGCTCTGGGAAACATGGGAAATCATATAAGGTAGATATCGGTAATCCAAATATTCTCCTTCGTGTGAACGTCGCCGATCTCGGACACCAGAATCGGCTTTCTTTGTGTCATCATGTCATGTTGTCAAGGATCCTTGGTGTTTGTCGGCGATACGCCACCATCACACGATCTAATCAACTAAATCAAGCGCATTTCGGTTCCGAGTTGTGCGTTCTCTTATCTTTGTGGGGGTTCATTGACGCGTTATGCCTCGCCGGAATCGTTCCGATGGCAACCTACACGTAGGGTTATCTTATCTCACTGTAAATTGACACCGATCCTCGACACATGGAGGCTAGAGAAAAGTGTATGTTGGTCATGAAGCTTAGGAAGGGGCAAATAATATCAGTGGATCACAATACTTTGATGGGTTGCACTGGAGATAGTAGCTCAGATCACCATGGCGTGTTTGAACGATTGAAGCAAGAGTTTTCGAGACAGAGACTCGGCAGACGAGTTTGACGGTAGACACACATTAGTTCCAAGCAGCGTACCACCTATAGCGTTATGGCCATCGCAGCACAGCTGCAACCTTTCTTCAAATTATACAGACGCATTTTGAGAATGACGAGCCATGAGGACACTATGATGCTGCTGATTATTCGACGACATGAAGTATCCAAGGTCTCATCTAGATCTTGTTGCGCCTGTAGTCCCATTCGAATCCCCATCATTGCTGCTTTCTTTTGTAGTACTCTCAACGAAACTTTCAAGGGTCCTGGAACGTGCAAAGTAGATGACTTATGGGAGAGCCAAAAGCTTTCATACATCGTGGTCGATATCCTAATGCAGACAATCCCAATGTAATTGAAGTGATCAGCGATGACATTTCTGGTTCAAATATTCAACTTGATCCATCGTCAAATTTCGCAAGGTTCAATACCGTAGTAATCTTGAGATGAAATTGTAACTAATGATTCTGATATCATGGGCCTCATGCTCTATCTAAAAACAGCGCTTTTTCATAAAATACATAGACTGGTTAACAATCTGATCAGCCCCTTTACAAGTTGCTCTTGATGGGAGCTTCCTTCTCGGCACAGCAGCTCCGGTTGCCCGACGTCAGCTGGGAGCCAATGTCCTTGTTTGAAGGCACATCAAGCGCAGGGTTTCCAGTGAAGAAATCAGAAGGTGTAATATGTAATTGAAGCATCTCAACGGGCCTAAAGTAATTGTTAGTCATGTCTTCATTCACAAAGGGGATCTCAAGCAAGACAAGTGCTCACATGACGGGCCAGTCCTCGATACGAGGGTTGTGTGTAAGACCGAACACGCTCCAGACGACAACATCCTTGTTCAGGACATCCTCGTTCCTATCAGCAGCATCCTTGACACCGCCGACCTCGAGCTTGCTCTGCAGGGTATACCGACCGCCCGCAAAAAGCTCGTGGTCCTTGTACTTTGTAACCCAAAGGTGGTGACGCGCAAACAGCGCACGCTTGGACTGCACGCTGTTGGGGTCGGCGAGCAGAAGCTGCGTCGGTGGCGGTGTAATCTTGTATCCGACGGGCTTGCCGCTGATGGGGTTCGGCTTGCTGAGGTTCTGAATCTTGAAGACGCGGTTGTTCATCGGGGCGGCATCGAAGCCCGCCGACGTCGTGATGGGCGTCTGCCTGACCTCGTACAGGTTGCCATTGGGGTTCGTACGCTGGTCCATCTTGAGCGGCAGACTCTCCTCCTGCACGACCGTGTTCTCGTGGCCGTCGACGGAGGGGTCAATGCGCACGCAGAAGACGTGCTGGTGGTTCTGGGCCAAGGCACCCGGGCTGACGACGTTGCCCCAAGGGGCGGTCTTGCCGGGATCGATGTTGACAACGGAGACGATACCGGTTGCGCGGGCCTCGACGACGATGCCGGCTGCTTGGTCGAACTTGAAGTTGAAAATGTACTCGTAGTTGGCGAGGGTGATGATGAACTGGATGACGAGCTCACGGCGGCGGGTGACGACGGCACGACCGGTGCGCCAGTTAGTGTGCTTCCAGTTGATACCGTTGTCCTGCTCGTGAAGGCAGATGACGTTCTTCGTCTCAACGGCACTTCCCTTGGCGTCGGTAAGAACACCATCAAAGTACTGTTTACTTGTGTTAGTCACACTGGTGTGACTATGAGTCAGGGTTGAGGCATACCTTGATGACACCGAGGCAGTCACAGCCAAGGGTCAAGTTGTTGACTGCGTTGCCAAGACCACCATCACCAAAGTCAAAGGCTTGCTTGCGGTGGAAAGGTGGGCGAGGATCAGCATAGGGCACAGTCTAGAGCACGAGTCTTGTTAGTGGGGGTTCATGGACTGGCACTGGGTAACAGTGTTCTCGTGACTTACCATGTCGCTCATGCTGAGACGGTACATGACGGGACGTCCATCATAGCGGACATCGTGAACAACAGCACCCTCACGAGGGTTGAAGGTAACACGCATGCGCCACTTCTGCCACTCAATGAGGTTGCCATCCGTGATGGAGAAACTGGGACCCTCAGGCTGGACAACAGTCAAGGGCTTCAAGTCCTTGCGCGTGCCGTTGGGCAACAGCTCGGGCACGTACTCGCTCTCCTGGCAGTGGTCGACAATGGTGGGCTTATGGGTCTTGCCCTGGAGGGCGTCGCCCTTGCCGCCGGTAGCCAGCTCGTCGATGCGCACGATCTCCTTGGTGTGCGCATCCATGACGGGGATGAGGGGAAGGGGGTAGGCGTAGAAGTTGGAGTCCGGGTTTCCGCTCCTCGTGTCCCGGGCGAAGATCAGGGCCTGGAAGAAGCGGCTGTCCCCGTCCGCGGCATCGGGTGCGCCATAGGGCCACGGCTCGACGACGACCTCGAAGCCCTCTGGTAGCTGGAGCTCTGCGATCTTCGCCTTGAAGAGCGGGGAACGCTCGACAGCTTCGGCGAGGGTCTCGAACTCATAGCTTAGCACGTATGCATTTTAGCGCTGCGGAACTCAGTGGAAACCTGGGGGCGGGTGTTTCGAGGGCTAGACATACACAGTCAGACTTGCTTGGTGCTCGGAACCAATGATCTTCTGGTCAACGATCTTTCCCAGGCCCAAGTCCACAATAGACTCGGTGTACTGGGCTTTGCTGGCGCCGCCAATGACATCGTAGAAGGCTTGTGCGCATCTCGCCGGTCTCGGTGAGGAGGCTGTGAGTTTACCAGAGTGCTCGAGCTCCAGGAACTTGGTCACATCTGCTTTTGGCGGCTCCCACAGGTAAATCACTCTGAAGTCCAACACTGATCCGCCGTGCGCCGCAAGAACAATGTCTCGCGCCCGGTTGGTCTCTTCCGGAGACAAGGCGGACAGGGGGTGCGGAATGGGTGCCATTGTGGGAGAGGAGGTCGAGTAAGGAAGGTCGGAACAAGGGAGGGAGGGGTGCTGAAGAGGTGTGTGGCCGGAAGTAGTTGACAGGGTGGTTTTCGAGACTGAGCGAGATTGTGTCTTTATGAAGAATTCAGACAACTTTCGGAACCACCTATAAGAGGCTTGCAATTGGCTTTTGCTGATAGTGATACTGTGATAGAGAAGGACAGATGTTACGTCGAAAGTCTGGCCCATTAAGAGAGACGAGACGCTTTGTCTGCTAATGCCCTCGGAAGACTTTCCGAGCACACGCTTAGGCGTACAACCCGGAAACCGCTCGGAAAGACGGAACGCCACCGAGTCAAGACAACGCCCCCATCGCTCTCTTATCCTCAACCCCGGCCTAGATAAGCCATTGACAGAAGCTAGTGTATTAAAGATTCCAGCCTTGAAGCTTGCTAGAAGCTCTTGTGATTGGCCACTGATTATAACATTGCTAATGATTGGACCATGCGCTGGAGATAAGGTAGACCAGGAAGCTGCTGCGGTACCGCCGGTAGAGGATATCGTCTCCATTTTGGGCCAACTCGCGGCACTGCAGCCAGGTTTCGAGGCTTGTTTTTGGTTGAAAGGCCTGACAACCCTTTCGGTGATAAGATCAAAGACAAAACGGAACCGTCTTTGTATGTAATAGCCATGGCGTACATAACTCGAGAATCGCCCGATACACAGGGGTCAACTCTGTAGGATCGTACGACGACATAGTAATTACTTCAGAGTTTTTGTTAATCATGGACAACGACATGAAGAAAGATACCGCGACTCTAGGAAGAATCGACTCTCAGGCCCAGACCGACGATGTCAATGGCGACGACCAGCGCCTCGCCCAACTCGGGCACACACAGGAGTTGAAGAGACAATTCTCGTTGCCGGCACTAGGAGCTTTGTGTCTTTGCCTTATGGCAACATGGGAGGCATTGTCAACAGTCATTGCGCCAGCCTTAGTTAGCGGAGGCGCCCCTTGTTTGTTCTACAATCTGTAAGTTGACATGCAAACTGGGGATTCTTGGCGACATCACTTAGGCGAGACTAACATCGTGAAAAGCATCATTTCCACAATTTGCACTATCTGCATCGCCTCATCGCTCGGAGAGATTGCTTCTATTTATCCGACTGCCGGAGGTAAATTCTTCCTGAAAACGATGCTTAGCTTTATTGTGAAGCAACTGCATCTAGTTCTCAACTCAAGGAAGAGAATTGAAAGGCACGTACAAGCATCCAGATACTGACATTTTCTCCCTCTCCAGGTCAATACCATTGGGTCGCCGCACTATGCCCCCCATCGACTCGATCCGCGGCCGCATTCACAACCGGATGGATTTCCGTGGGCGGCCAGGTAGTCCTGACCTCTTCGGCCGCCTTCGCAGCCGGTCTCCAGACTCAGGCCCTTGTTATCCTCAACGATGATTCGTATATCCCACAAAGGTGGCAGGGCATGCTGTTCTACTGGGCCATCTTGGTATACGGAATGGTCATGAACATCTGGGGCCACAGACTCCTCCCCACGGCCAATCTGTTATCCGGTAGGCAATTCAGTACCTTCGAAGACAAGGATCAAAACTTACAACTCCAGGCGTTCTCCATGTCGTTGGTTTCCTCTCGATCCTGATCGTCTTGGGCGTCATGGCCCCCAAGAACTCAGCCTCGTTCGTCTTCACGGAATTCGTCAACTCCAGTGGCTGGGAAAGCGACGGCGTCTCATGGCTTGTCGGACTCATCAGCGCCGTCTATCCCTTCCTCGGGTACGCTTAAATCCCCCCCTTCCTACGTTCTACACACACTAACACATCTACACAGCTACGATGCCGCATGCCACTTGGCCGAAGAAATGCCCAACGCAAGTCGCAACGTCCCCATCGCCATGGTCGGCAGCGTCGTCGTCAACGGCATCATGGGCCTCGTCTACGGCACCGTCCTCCTCTTCTGCACGGGTCCCCTCGAAGCTCTCCTCTCAACCACGACAGGGTTCCCCTTTATGCAAATCTTCGTGGACGTAACAAAGTCCTACGGCGGCGCGACCTTCATGTCCCTCATGATCATCCTCACTGCCGTGGCCGCCACCGTCGCCGGCATCACGTCTACCTCACGGACGCTGTGGGCTTTCGCCCGAGACAAGGCCACGCCGTACGATTACTACCTCAGCAAGGTCAACAAGCGCCAGCAGATCCCCGTCCACTCCGTCTTTCTCGTCACGGTACTCCAGATGCTGCTTGGGTTCATCTACCTCGGTAACACGACCGCCTTCAACGCGATTCTGTCTATGGCCATCATCGGAATGTACTTGAGCTACATCGTTCCCATCGTGTACATGCTGGTGTACGGAAGAAAGAACTTGAGCCGTTCCGACTATGGCCCCTTCAAGCTTGGTCCCGTTGTGGGACCCATATTGAACGTCATCAGTCTAATCTGGATGACTGTGGTGATCATCTTCAGCACCTTCCCCTCGGCGATGCCGGTCACCCCGCAGAACATGAACTACTCGATTGTTGTAATGGCTGGGTGGCTGACCTTCGGCGTGGTCTACTACATTTCGTTTGGGCGGAAGAAGTTTGAGGTGCCGGCGGTTGACAATGTTGTAACTGGGGTCTCCGTTCACACAGAAGTTGTAGTTTAAGAATGAATAGGTACGCGGGAAGCAAGAGCTGGAGTTTGGATAGATATAAAACGATGAAAACCTAGGTCTCTTCGGATTGTGTATCAAATCAACCCCTGAAATCGTCGTGAAATTTCCTCCGGATCCCCTAGTGACATCCCCTCATCATTCCCTCCAAAGAACCCAGCGGGAAAGTCTGACGGTGCTGGATGCCCAGCACTCGCATGCCCAAATGCATCGAAGAGGTTCATGAGATCATTACCCATGTTAAACATGTCTGGCATGGAGCTTGCCGTCGGTGGCCCAGCCTCATACGCATCCCACGTGGCTTCCGTTCGCCTCCCGTCGCGCTCGCTCTGGCCGACAGTCTGCTCCAATCCGTTGGCGTGGTTTTCATTCTGTTCCATCTCTCCGTTCTCTACAGGTTGGGGGGCATCGCCCTTCTCAGGATCGCTGCGCAGACCCAACGACCTGATGCTAGGCATGAGGCCTCGAATCGTCTTCCATAGCCTCCGACTAGCATGCCCGTGACGAGAGAACCCCTTGACCAGCTGTACAGCTTTCAGAAACTTCTCCTTGCAAGGCTCTGTAAAGACACCTGGTGCGTGACATACAGCCAGAAGGATCACCGCCAAGGCACTCATCAAGAAGTAGTTGAAAGCGTGCTGCTGCCGCGCGTAGATATCGCTCGTCTCGTTCAAGTGGACAAGTACTTGTATCGTGTCGAGGGCAATCTCAGTGACGAGCTTCGCGCTCTGCATGTCTGCTTTGATACTGGCGGTGCTCAGGACGTGGTGGCGGTGGATGAGCGTGCGCATGTGGTTTCCTCGCAGGTAGAGTAGGGTACGGAGGCGATGCACGCTGCGTGGCTGGATCCTGGGAGCAAGACCAAGCCTTGGATGCCGAAGCTGCAGATCTTCTGGTATCGCGTTGAGCCAGTTCAGCGTCATGAAGTCGAGGAACGCCACTGTATCCTTGGGGATAAACTGCGACGGTGACTCGAAGGGCGGCAGTGCCTCCCAGACTTTGGAACAAAGCCTCCCGTAGGCAACCATGCATCTCAGGTACGGATACTCGTCTCCCTTGATCAGTCATAGTCAGTACTTTTGTCCTCAAAAAGTTGATCAAAGAACGAACTAACTCACCGGTTCTGGCAACTCGGGATCGATGTCGCGATCGATAAGACCGAAAGACAGACTCGTGCCAAAGCTCCATCGGCGGTCTAGTACATACACACACCAGAAGCACCGCAGGGCCCAGTCCCTTTCCTTGGGATCTTTGAAGTTCTCAAGAAGTATGGCGCGGCGATGAAGACCGATTTCCAAGACTTCTCGTCCGGAAATACCAATAGATCTCCATGCTAGCAACTCCTCACCGCAGTGGAACCAGTAGATACTCTGATGTTGGGTTAGCAAAGAATTGATGGCCTTACCCATTGATGAATCAGTTCACAGGAGACACAGAACTCACCAGCATAGTCATGATCTGGAGCTCTTTCAGATCAATGAAGGCTTCCCCAGAGACACGGCACACGATTGGCTCCACCGCATCAACCAGCTTTGTACTTATGGCATTCTGCCCTTGAGCTTCCATTACTATCGAAGTCGCAATCGCTACTTTCACAATCTGGACGTCCTTGAGCTCGATCTTGGGTCGATCCCGGGTGGCGACCAAGTTTACCCCAGCCGGCGAGTTCTGCTGGGTCCTGACAAAGTCGAGAATATGCGGCAAGTTCGCAGAGACATCGTTCATATTGGTAAATGGGTACACAGACTCAACATCATCCTGATAGACATCAAGCAACCGAAGAATTTCGTCAGCTTCGAACGTCAACAGGCAATCAAGATCTTTCTGCGACGACGACGGCGAGGCAGGATTCTCAGAGGTCTCGGACACAGCCCTCGCAGAAGCAGCCGGTGATGCGGATCTACTCGTCGGCGACGCATCACGGGTCTGGATGTGCACGCGGGAGAGAGAGGATTCCGCGATGCGAAGACTGAAGGCCGACCTAGTAGGACCGACGAATTGCGGCTCCCTCGGTTCGCTGGGCCTCCGGTTGGATTCGCTCGTGTACAGAGGGCTCGGGTGCTGTGGTCCGACGAGGGCTGTTGGCGACCGGGTGTTGATTTGTGTAATCTTTCCGGTGAGCTCTCGGAGGGACGAGGTTAGAGTGGCGACTTGCTCTCGCAGAGTTGCTACCTCGTCGCTCAGGTTCTTGTACTGCGAGCTGTCACGACTATTAGTCTACCGTTTTAACGGTTGGACACCTGGGCGCCTCATACGGATTGATGGATTCATTTCTCTCATTAGTGGCCTCGCGATCTCTCAGCGGCGTCTGCTGCGGGCCGGGGATGAAGACACACTCGGCGCCGGTAGAGAGACATCGTCGGCACACGGCCTGATGGTCCTCTTTGATGCACTTGAGCTTCCGCTTCTTACACTCGTTGCTTTTGGCCGATTTCTGTCAGCGAAATGTCTTTCCGACGATGATCGTCACCTCACCGAGGTGTCGATGTCGGTGTCGTTTGCTCACCAGGCGACCGGGGTGTACTTGGCCCTCTTGGACCGTTGCACTTCGGCAGACGCAGATGCAGGGGCAGGACGCTTTTGGACCGATGCGGATCCCGCGGCCGTCGACGGCGGCGTTACGGCCTCCGTCGCATCAGCGACCGGGCCCATATCTGTGTTCTTCGCTTACTGCTGTCGCAGCCGGGGGAGCGCGGGTTGCAGCTCCGCGGAACAGATGAGGTTAGTCGGAATCGGTGGGGTGGTTGAAGAGAAGGAATGGTTCCGAGTTTCTCCAAGAGAATGGGGGGAAGGCGTTCCGGCAGTTATTAGTAAAGAACCGCCCGCGCCCCCTTATCAGTTCGTTGCAGGCTGCGGCCTGCGATTCAGGGTCCGAGCCCACTAGGACCCTGATAACGCGGAATTGGAATTGGGGGATTAGAAATCCGTCAACGACAAGCCTGCTTTCATTGCCTTTACCTAGTAACACTTCGGTATCCGGTCCGGAAAATGCAGCCGGCATCTGACTGGCAATGCTGTCCGAATCAAGCAATCATGTGGGTTAATGAGAAGTATCAGCTGGTGGCGGAAGCGCCCAGTCGCAGGTTCCGTCTAAGGCAACCCACTCAGCGACTTGACAGGATGAAGATGACTCTCTGCCTTTGACGACAGCATTTCTTGTACTTCGAAAAATGATCACTTCTATCTCTGTGACCTACAGGAGTCTATTCATCAAGCCTATAAGTCATTGGTTCTGAAGAGCGAAACTCTAACCTAGAGCCCTTGACAGAAACTCTGCGAGTTTTCATCTATTAATGCCACAGATAGCACCTCCGTGCGACACCCCTACTCAGGAAGCATCGATCAACTGACTATATAAAGTTTCCTTGCTCATCCCACTCGCCAATGGGCTTCATTCTTTCAAGTCTCACCTCAACTCCCTCTCTCAATCGACACATCGGCACGTGAAGCCAAACCATCCGGTGGCAGTGTCCCTCTTCTTAACCAAGGGACCTACACTTCGTCTCTCTTCCTGCCGTATCACTCTATCTTACGCGATGGTACGAACTCATCGCTCGTAGCCTATGAGACCAGGGGAATAACCTGAACCATCGTCGGGAGTTGTTAAGCCCTGGACCTCAGAAGCCGCACTCGAGCCTCAACACTAACCCTCCTTGCCAATAAAGAGGTATCTCGAGAGGCAGACTCGGAGAGCCTTGATATCGATTTCAAAGTCTTTGGCAACTCGTGAAATTGAGAATCTAGTCAACTTTGAAGGTGGACATGACAACCTCTACATGCTGACCTGGGTCTCCTTCTCGACACGCATCCTTCCGCCGCGAACCATGTCGCAGACCATAGAGAATGGAACTCCAAATGAAGGGACTATATTGTTTCACATAGTCGAAGACGAAAACGTCCACAGAGTTGAAACACGATCAAGCTAATCAGGGTCCCTCATCCTATCCAAATCATTCATGATAGTCTCTCGGCGTCCTCTGGGACAAGCTCTTCTCTTGCTCGACACCTCGCTCCAAGTAGACTGTCTCCCCGGACCTCTCCAAAAGACAGTCCGCTCATCTCAACAGCAGCTAGGCTGCCAGGCAGGACAGAGCGCCGCCTGTAACTCATGCAAAACATCGTTCTAAGAGATCAGTGACCTCAAATTGACCAGAATTAAGCAAAGAAACCGCCTCTCCATGAGTTTAGAGACGCTAACAGCAGAGTCTAGCCGTCATCTTCCATGCACCGGGTTCCATCGTCGGACTCACAAGCTCAGGACAAATTCAATCTAAAGAGATGGTGTTCATCAGACGAGAGAGACTCTGCTTTTCAGATGGCCTAGCCTATCGTCCTAGTCGTAGTGGCGGTTTACACTCGACTCTATTCAAGGATGGGTTGACCTGAGTCATACTGTGTAGTCCTCATTCAGCCTCTTGTGAGACAGTGAATATACCGGTACGAATTACTTCACTGGCACGTACAAAGTCAGGTCACGACAAAGACCAATGAGGAAGCCAGAGCACGTGCTGAAAACAGATGATGAGGTGAAAGGTGATGAACACCTAGTTTGCTTGTTTCGTGCTATACACCCAGTGGGACATTTGCCACATGCCCTCCGTGTTCTTGAACCCATCCAACGCAAGCGCGTGTTGTGCGTCTTGAACCTAATCAACCATCCATCCAACCCATGTATATACATGTCTACGGGACGAACCCTTTCGTCTTCCCAGAAAGCGTGGATAGCCCTTCCCAAATCCCCAACACCATGCAAGAAAGCCACAAGATTGTAAAATTCCAAAATAAAAGTAAGGAAAATATCCTTGCGGAGAAGAAAATAACGCCTGTGTACCATATCGGGACCAGGGGAGCGACGGTTGCCATTCCGTTTGCTTCCCACCGCCCCTTTTGATCCATCCGCTGGAAACTGTTTTAGTTGTCCAGAAACGTGGCCGTTTGTGTGTGTGTGTGTGTGTGTATGTACAGCAATGTTTTCAAGGCCTCGGTTGCACCACCGAAAGGCATTCGGCTCTTGAGGCGCGAAATGCTGTCACCGCATTCCACTGAGCCATTGTGAAACGTATCTCGACGCGACCGGCTGAGAGAAAGATAAAAATAGACATAGGTCGACGTCGAAGAAAGTCGAGAAATGACTGTGAACCGGAAAAAACAGAGCATTGAAATAGATCGGGCTGCGCGGGTGTGACCCGGCGAGTGTTTCCACCCGGCCGACGACACCGGGCAGCCGTGTTGATACTGATCATGATGTCATGACATGATTGACAATCGAAGGAAAATCGTTCTCGCTTTTTTTTCGTGATTTCCTTTGTTTCTTTTTTCTTGACCGACCCTCCAGAGGTCGCGTGGTGGAGGGCGATGTTGGGCAGAGCCGCGTCATGCAGTTGGTCAACCGAAAGTCGGCCCAATGAACGCCTGAGCGCGGCCCAACAGCCCAAGATCTCAAACCCGATCACGATTCACGGGAGAGAGTGCGACACGAGTGACACTAGTTGCGAAAGATTCCGAAATTGAGAAAGAAATAAATCCGTGAGAATTCAAGAACGTTCTCAATTAGTCTTTAGTAGGCAGCATAGCCTTCAAAGGCCTCCGCTGTAAGCGAGTCCTGGTGGTAGTTGGTGGGTGTGACGGTGTTTGATGACGAGATGGAAAAGGCCGTCTCGTGCGACAGACCGTTGTTCATTGGCGAGTTCTGACCAAACGGGGAAAAGGCGAAGGCTTCCGACGCGGAGGAGAGCGGCATGTTGGAAACAGCCAGGTACGAGGCCTGGGTAGTGTCGATCGCCGCCAACTCAGGCATGTGGTAGGACTGCGGGAAACCCATGTCGTATGTCATGTTCTCGCCCATGTGGCCAAGAGACAGGTCCATTGACATGGAGGGGTCGAACTGTTGGGTCGTGGCCTGAGTCTCCTCCTCGTCTTCCTCTTGGGCGTCGCCCTCGGCGACCTCGTCGTCGGCAGCCACAAACACCTCTTCCATCCACTGCTTCAGCTCATTCATGGGGGGCCAGTCGCCACCGCCCTTGCCGCCGCGCTTCTCCTCGTCGTCGCCCCGCTTGTTCTTGCCACGGGGAGTCTTGGGCTTGAAGTGCGTGCGGCGGAGATGAGCTGCAGCGTTGTAGTACGCGCCGTATTGCTTGCGGGCGACGCATTGCTTGCACTTGGAGAGCGGGTTGATGGCCTGAACGCCACTCTGCATGCCAACCGTGCTTGGGTCGCGGCACACGAACTTCTTGACGATGCCCTCGTGCTTAGCGTTGATGTGTCTGCGCAACTCGTGGTCGCCGCGGAAGCCGTCGGGGTGATCGCTGCACATATCGCAGAACACCTTTGGGTGCTTGGGACGAGTGTAGCTACCCTTTGAGACGGCAACCTTGCCTTCCTTCTTGGCAGCAGCCGATTGAGACTTGACAGCGTCGTGAGGCTTGGGGCAGATCTTTGTGCGGTTCGCATTTTGAATCTGCTGGAGGCGTGCTTCCTTTGCCCTGCGCTCAGTGCTTGACTTGGTGGATGCGTTGCTGGTAGCGGAAATGGAGCGCTCCATCATCGACGAGCCTTGGGTGAGGAACTGCTCATCGATGGGCGACTGCTGAGGATATTGCGGCGAAAGGCTAGTGCCCGCGCCGACGTAGGCGAGATAATCTGACTTGTTCGGTGACGTGCCGGAGGGGACTGCGTAAACCTCGGGAGACATAAAGTCAGCAGCACCTTGCGAGTGCGCCGAGTTGATTCTTGTCATGCCGAATGCACCGCTAAGTGACTGGTTGTCGAAGGAGCTGTTCTCCCTCGTAAGAGGCATGGTCTCGGCAGCCGATGTGCCAGAGCTCATTGACGGGCAAACTGAGTTCATGAGGCTGGCCTGTGAATTCCGGCCATCGTAGGGCGTCAGGAAGTTCTGCGGCGGCGGGACCATGGCTGGAGACGGTATGCTCTCGTCTTGCGCAGCGAGAAAGTCGAGAGGGTTCATGCCGACCTCCGGGAAACTTGCGTTCTCCTCTACAGGCGAGAGGCCCAAATGGCGTCGATTTGTTGGCGATCGCTGAAGGGAGGACTCGAACAAGACATGAGGGTCATCTTGGCTCTGATAGAAGCGATCCATCATGGGGTTGGGGTTATTTGACGTCTGGAGGGGTTGCAGAGGGCCCTTGACGACGAAAGGGATAGACTTTTCTGATCTGTTGGAAGCACTTCTAGACATACCCGTCATGGGCGTGGCGCGGGGGTGCTGCTGGGACATGACCCTCGCGCGCTTCACGGGATGGGGCGAGTCATCACTTGTGCGCTCCTGTACGAGATTGTTAGCAGGGACACTTGGTTCACCATGGTCACGAGCAATGATGATGGTGATGGGTACTGTGGTGGTGCATTACCATCATTCTTGTGGGTTGGGCAGCGTAGCCCATATTGGACTTGCTTCTGGGTATTGTGGCCCTGCGGTTAAGCAGAGGAGCGGCATTGGGCTGTTGGTGTTGTGTAAAGGCGGCGGCGTCTACATGGTAGTCCCCTTGTGACGGTATCAAGTCGAAATTGCTCTGGGCAGCTTGCGGTGCTGCTGATGCATTTTGCTGAAGAAGAAGGTTTTGGAGGTTTGCCAGCTCTTGCTGCTTCTGTTGCATCTGCCTCTGAATCTCCTGGACGTTATTGTAAGGATGGTTCATGTTGAGTCAAGTCGGCGGAGAACAGCGGGGTGATGGGCGAAGAAGCTAGGGTGTGTTTGGTATAGTAGGGAAGAGTGAAGCGTGTCGGGCTTCTACTCGGTTGAGGTATCCAAGGCCGTCCGAGTCAATACGGAGGGATAGAGTGTGGTGTTAGACGTCGGTAGTAGACGAGGTGTGATGTGACACGATGTTGCTGCAGCCTCGTTCTTTTTCCTCCAACGCATTCAAGGTCTCCCGAGTGACGAACTTGTGGAAACCGGGCGGGAAAAATTAATTGTTTTGCTGGGAGCGAGACAAGCAAGACAAAACGTTGTTGTTTGGCTCTTGACTTTCTATGTAGTATGGCTGATGCTGCGCAGCGAAACAATGAGACCCGGCGGCGTCAAGATTTGTTTCCTGGTAATCGAGACTCTTTTGGTGGATTGTTGGGGGGGGGGGG
>JFFI01002527.1:177-28422 GCA_001563125.1 Colletotrichum salicis
GGTACGCAGGGCGTCAGCTAGACCGTCCTGTCCGAAACTCCATAAGTCGTTGGGAGATCCTTAGGTATGACACCTCATTTTTTTAGGTCACTCTGGAATGAGAGTCACTGCCCTCGTAAGTCTTATGTCTCGCCTTTTGATGCGTGGACTTCGATCAATTTATTCACAAATTGTAATATTACTAGCAAGAAACCTTGAAAGAGTGAGAGATAAGTCTAAGTCGGTGGCCTTCCAATCTATCAGGATTGGTGGAATACCAATCTCCCCCAAACTCCAGAGAACATTCGCGTATAACATAAATGAAGGCGCAAGGCACTCCAGAGGCTGAAGTTCCCACAGCAGCTCCGGGCGATTCAACCAAGGTCGAAAAGAGACAACACATAACCATAAATCTCTCTAGAGCTCCTGTTGAAGCACAATCTCACGATATCGCTTTCGACATTCTATCTGCCGTTCTCAAAGGCTGTGAAATCAATCTCGGCAGAGGTGAAATCTAACGGTGCGGTTTCTGTAAAGATACCATTCCAGGTTGTGGTATCTTCTGTCTCTTGCAAGGCTTGTTGACTTGTAGACAGATCGTAGGAAAGAGAGTCATATCCCTTCTGGTCTAGACTGGCCATCCTTGTGATGAAGTCTTCCGTATCTTCGTCATATAGTGCCCCGGAACCTTGGTCTTCAGGATTGCATTGCTGTTCATTACTTGAAGACGAAATCGACCTCTCCATAGACTGCGATGTCCGGAATCGTCTTCCAAACATCTGGTAAGATGTGTTCATCAAGCCATGAAGGGTATCCTTGAGACAAACATCATCTTGAATCTTCACCTGCCGTGTTTCCATGAACCTTGACAGAATCTGGTCTCCTTCGTGCTGCCAAAATTCATGCAACATAGTGGTGACTTCCTCTATGACCGTCCCCATATACGGGTGCTTGGGTCTTTCCTTTGGCTTGAAAATTGCATCCCAGACTGTGTACCACTGTTCCTCCGCCGTGACCTTTCTACTAACTTTGAATTTGAGAAGGTCCTTTGCATGCGGTGGTACAAAATCGAACTCTTCGTCTTTCGGGGAGCATCCTACGATGGACTGATTCTGAACGTGTTGAGACTGCTCCAAGTATGTTTCGAACCTCTTGTAGCAGGTTGGACAATAGTGGCGAGGCTCCGTATGTCGTCTCTGGAGATGTTGTTTGACATCTCGGATCCGAACCATTCTGAGATTTAGGCAGGCCGTATGACGTACAGCATTATTTCTGTAGAAAGGACATGCAAAGTAGCCAGTAATGCCTTTAATAGTGGCGTCGTCGTCATCGATGCTTTCACTCATATGAATAGCATGATCAGGAGGCGATGAAAATCGCTGCCGTTTGGCTGGCGCTTGAACAATGGGCACCAGCTTCTCTGAACTGCGTTTGAAGTTCGGGGGAACCGGTTCTTTCCCAATAAACTCCACGAGGCTCGGAATCTCATTGATGTTGCCTCCAAGACCTGAGCCGGATGCCGTTGAACAGCCGCCTGCTATTCCCTTATGGCTTTCAAATTGGACAAAGGTATCTTTATCATGTTTCGTTACTGGAAACTCGCTTTGAATCGTTGGCTTCCCAAGACTTAGAAAATCAGTGGCATATAGAAATTGTACTTCCTGCTCACAGTCCAAAAAAGGAGATAATTCCAGCGTTGAACTGGATAGAGGAGTGTGTGGCACTACGCCTTCTGAAAGAGGTCGATCCCAGTTAAGTGGAGTCTCCGTGTCACGCATTGTCTTGTCAGAGGAGCATACAGGCTCTGGTCGAGCAAAGACACTTGTAAGTAAATAATCAAAGCTGGGGCAGAGTGAAGACCTACCATCCGTTTTGATATTGTTGAACTGGCTTCCAACGAAATCAATTGACCAGGGAGTTGCATGGGTAAGGTGAAGTGACGGTATGTACTGGTTGGCGGACAGGCCTACTTCGGCCATAGGCATAGTCAGAGACAGCAAGTCAGGAGAGACAGGCGCAGGATGACTGCTTCTTCCTATTGAATGATGTTTGAGTTCTTCTTTCGATCTTGATCGTCGTGGTGGTAGCTGATGCTGCAGCTGCCTGTTGGCCAAACAACCACCGACCGGCAGACTGTGTCCCCTTGAGGCACCCTCAGCTCTCAGGCTCGAGATCACTTTTCCCTCTGGTTTTGATGTGTCCTTCGGGAGGATTGGCCGAGGTGTCTGCCGAGAAGCACCGGTACCCTCCAGCGCCTTAACATCATTCTGCCAGAAACTCTTCGTTGGATTTGACGGACAACTGGCGCCCAAGGGTGCCATCAAGCCATTACTAGATAGTGGCCTTGAGGGAACCGGTCGATGTTGTAATCGAGTCATTGAGCTCATTAGGAAGATATGCTTCGAAGTATCGCGATGCCATCGGCGTCAGGTTTTTCGCAGTGAGGCTCTTGCAAGCAATATTTTCGTGGCAACTTGGGTGTAGTTGTGAGCGTAGTTTTCCAAGGCCTGCAATCGTGCTAGAAGTGCGGTGAAAACAAATGACTTTTCGTCTGCGCATTTGCGCAGCCGAACATCAACTAATTTCTAATGAGATGATTATGTGTACGTACATGGTACGTCAGCGTGCAGGATCCGACGGACTCCCAGGAGTCCCACAGCTTCACAGCCTGCCCTGGATACTCAGGAAAAGGGGCGCGAGAAAATTAGATGCATTTTACCGACGTTACCTTCAGGATCGCGTCTCGTAGTCAATTCGATTGAGGAGGTTAGATTAAGTCGCGTATAGGTAGTGAGATGAAAACTTATATTTCGCAGGAAAGGCAAGGTGTTGAACCTGCTAAAGCCTAGACACGAACAGGGTCACAATTGATCACGTAGCATTTTGCAACAGATGGCGTTAATCGCAATAGACGTTAAGGCGTCTTATGTCCTCCGTACCAGCTTTGACTTAGAATAACGCCTGCCAACCTGGTGTAGTCGTTTGACTGCAAAGCTTTTGGTCGAATACCTATCAAGCTCATGGTCGCGCCACACTTGAATTAACATCTTCCTCAGTGCATATATCCTTTTTGGACTAAATTCTGACATCGATACCATCGGAAAGCGATTAAATGTGGGCGAGTTTGTTGCCGTTCTTTTTCGCGATTTTGAGCAAGACAGAAACAAGCGCAAGATACACTTACCTTTTTGAAATTTGACGTCGCTTTTAAGGCCTTTTTACACTTACCCACTTTTAGCTCGGTTTAGCCGCAACTTTTGGGGCTTAGACTGAAGAGCCTGCTGCAACACCTGAGCATATCCTTCTTCAATTGGTCGCGTCTCTCAGGAAGGCGCTCACAAATGCGCAAAACCTCCATCTTGAGAGTATCGCACAAATGCGCATCGGTGGTTTTTACATTTGGGTGTGTAGAGACTGTAATCAATAGTGATTTAAATACCATGTGAGTAGCCACTGCGCCTGTTGGACGCAGTGAATGCGGCAAGGCGGACCAGAAACAAACATAAAGTAACCGAGGGAAACACGAAAACGGCACGTCAACCGTAACACGTACTCGTCTTTGAGTGTTCCAAGCAAACCACGTCTGGTGAACCTTCGACAAACCCATCTCACGCTGCGCTTCTTATTAATCGGTAATAGGACCTGGCTCGAGCTGGACCAATGCTGCAGGCTTTGGGCGTGTTGTCAAGGAAGCCAGCCGCAAACATGCTGTTCAAGGATGTTCTAGTGCATTTCTTTCTTCCCTCCATTCTTCTCTTCGGCGCTCTGACCTATCTTTATGGCTTCCTTGTTATGTGGTCTCTGATGGCCGTTGGGTCTCGTTTCCTGGCTCTCGCTGGGGCGCCGGGATCGATCAGCTACGCCCGTTGCTCGACCACAGTCATTCACCTTCCCCTCGATGGCGTGTCGGTTGATAACGGCACTTATTCTGTAGTCAATCCGAACGATGAGCTACACGAATCCATATACCATGATCCAGCTTTGCAATTCATCTGCTTCTTTGCACGAAGCATAGCGGATTGGATCGAGAAACTCTACAGATATTCCTGTTAGTCCCCTCTTACTACAGCACCCATCTGTTACCACACGCCTTACATTACCGCTGACACCTCCACCTAACTCAGTGCTACAGAACCTATCCATGGTTCTTAGTGATCACGCAGGCACCATTCTGACCACACTGGCGTTTTATTTTGGCTTTCCATCCTCACTCGCAAAAGAGCCTCCAGCCAAGTCCTCCACGAAGATACAGAAGCAGCAGCCGAAGAGCAGGGCTAAATCGAAGGGCTCAGCTACAAATCAGAGCAAGGGAAAAGCCCCAAGTGCACTGAAGACACCCACAGAGGGTCCCGAAGACAGCGAACAGAGCGGAGATGACAACGAAGACAGCGATAAGGGCGAGAATCCTCGAGGAGGTCCACACGCAGACGACCAGGTGATTGCTTGTCCATTCTACAAGCTCGATCCAATAACACACTATCTTTGTGTCGCAAAGTACAAATTCACTGCCTTCAACCGTCTCAAGCAACACATGAAGCGAAACCATTCTCTCAAAGAGTTTTATTGTCCATTGTGCTGGGAAATCTTCCTAACAGCAGCAAAACGCGACCACCACATTCGACAGGAAAGATGTCAATCTCGGCCTTTTCCAGAGTTCATGTTGTTCACGGACGATGAGATTCATCAGCTGGAGCACACTGTCCCCGGGAAGTCAAGCGACCAAGAAAAATATTTCTGGTTGTGGGACACATTCTTCAAGGCGCATCCGCGGCCAAAGTCACCGTACGTTGTCGAAGGTATTTTTGAGCCCTTCGGCCTTCTTGTAGAAGTTGCCAAACGCAATGCAGCTACTGGGGAGTTCTCGAATTGGCTTCAGGATCAATTTTACCCACCCTGGGAAGATGTTCTCCGTCAGTTACTCACTTTACGCCACGAACGCACTCAGATCTCTAGGCGAGTTCCAATACAGTCGCTGGGCGATCCATCCCACCTCGTTAAAGACGACGCACACTTGACGGTCTTGGAATCTGAGCCACCTGAATCGAATAGGATTGGATACGCTGCTCATATTTGGTCAGACTTCCCGGCGATGGACTTGGATGACAATATGCGTAACAGCTCTATCCCGTCTGGCTTTCATGACATCGAAAATCCAGGAAGCTGCAGCTCAGCGAACGCAACCAGCTTGAGCAACGATTGGAACGCAGTCGTCGAGAACATCGCACACAAGAAAGCTCCTCGTAGCATTGCGCCGTCTGACATGCCCCGACTATTTGAGATGAAAGACCTTATCGATTTGGACGGTGGATCAGAACAGAGAGGACCTAAGCATTAAAAGCGAGTGCGCTGTTGACCCATGATCAAGGGTTCGTGTTGGTATTCCTATCACAGGGTAGTTGGTTCGAACCGATAGGCTCTGTGGGTGACGAAGGGTCAATTGCTGTTTATTGATTGATTCTGCGTGGTATGTAAAAGGGAGGTTCCAACCGTAGGATTCTACGTGGTATATAAAAAGGAGGTTCTAACCGTAGGTTGGGTGGGAAGTCGGAATCTATTCAGGGGTCGTAGTTGCCCCCTGCGCTGCCCAGCCCCGAGGGGACTTCCAATCCGACAGTTCGCTTTGTCAAGTGCAGCATCTATAAGAGGGCAGAAATCGTGCATTAATATGGACCAATTTCTCCACACAGAGGATGAATCTGAATGGCGTCTATGCACGGCTATTACACTAGATGCTTGATATTATTCAAGGACAACACCCTTAAAGGTCTGATCGACGTATTTGTAAATCCTCCTGGTTTTCCTCGCTTCCATTCCATTGTAAATAGGCAGTACTCTATTGACCGATTAAAACAAGATGCATTACGACGACTTACGAGCATTGAGAGTGACCATCTCCTGCACCAAATCAGCCATTGTCAGGGAATAAAAGGCTTCCATCACTCCATCTTCATACTGATCTTCTGTAAGCAGAACACCTTTCCTAGCCATGTACTGATGAATGCAACGCCTGCCCTTGTCGCTCCAATAATCCCGAACCTTTGACACCTCAAGGCCAAGGCCATCTTGAAGGTAAGGTGAGATGCGGGAAGTGGCACCAGGACAAGCCACCGCGCAAATGCGTGCCCATGTCTCCGTCTCACTCAGCCTCCTAGACCTCCTCTCTATCACTTTCATGATCTTTCCCAGCTGGTTTCCATCAACACCTTCGATCTTTGTAGGACCTCGAAGCTCGCAATTCCTTTTGCGAATATGTTCATCTCTTTCCATTGCTGTTTTGAGAATCATTCGGCATTTGGGACAATACGGCGGCTTTGAGTGACGCTTTCGAATATGTTCCACTACATCTTCCGTCGATCGCAGATCATCTTCTAGCAGGCACTGCTGATGATCAGTGGGGTTTGTCGCGTAAAATGGACAAGCGAAATGGAAATAGCCGTCGACGTGGAATACGACATGGAAGTCGTTCGGGATATTGTCGATGTTTTCAAAATCCGATTCCTCGCTTACGCAGTAAGGCCCCGAGTCCGCGGTCTTGATTCGCTTCCGTGATGGCTGACCCCAAGGCGGTGCAGCGTACGTCGCTGAACGGGCCCAATTTCGTACCCGTTGACTAAAGTGACGTATCAGAGCATCGCGCTCGGATTGGTAAGGGTGGCTTGGACTCAGAGAAGCCCTTTCGTGTACGTCAACTTGGCTGTCCAGTTCCTCCTCCATGCTGTCGTCATCATCATCCACCTCTTCGTCGACGCTGAGAATTTCCAAGTCCAAGGCATCCTCGTCGTAGCTGCATGAGCTGTAGGCGTCGTCATCCAAGAGACAAGACGAGGTCGTGTAGGAAGAACCAAGCAGAACGGACCAGTATTTGCCGGGATGAGGTTGGAGAGGACTCGACCGCTTTCTTTTCTTGGACGAGTTGCTGATGCTCTGAGACGTCTCTGCGTCGATATCGCCGGCTGCTAGAATTCGACAAGGCCTTGGACTCTTGAAACCCCGCACAAGGTCTCGCGAGCTAATTCGAACGAATCTTTTCTCCCACATTTGGATACGTATGCCGAGTCTTTCTTCGGAAGCCCGACCAATCTCTAATATGAGGGAGGAGTCTTGCCACAACGCATGCGAGTCAAGAAGTAGACCGTTGCTGCTGAGCACAACGTTTCCGTCGAAAGCCCAAGGCCGCTGCAACAATGGGAACTCGGCTGTATTCGTGAGATGGCGAAACTCAGAGGTGGATTGCGGAAGAATTCCTCGGGCAAACTGGGCATCGTTGCTGGTCCAGGCAAAGATCGAGCCATCCATGTTGACACTAATGATCTTCTTCACAAGACGAGCAAAGGCCTGGTCTAAGCCTTCGCCATATCTAACGGACATGTTAACTCCAGTAATGCCTACCAAAGAATACACAGCGTCCTCGGCGCGAGTGGCTTCTCTTCCGGCCGCCCACGACAGTCTGACTCCAATTGCGACCCTTGAGATGGCGTTGCTGTCTGTCAAGATGCTCTTGTCGATCCGGGTGACAGTCTGAAGCAGATCAAGAAGGCCCGGAGAAGACTTAGCTCCCCGGTAATTCCAGTCGGTGTCGAAGAACTCCACGTTAGAAGGTGCAACCAACTCCTGGAGCGTCCAGCTTCGCCTCCAGTATCTGCAGCGGCCCCAACTTTCTTCCGGCGAGGCAGAAGAAGACAAGAGGTCTTGTAGGTAGACAAAGCACACTGTTGCTGCTTGTAGTAGGCGAAAAGAGTAGCTTACAGCGTGTTGTAGGCTCAGAGTCGAGGTCCTGTCGACGCACACAGATCCGACCCAGAGAAATTCCAGGCCACGGGCGTTCGCCTTTTGACAGGCCTGTAAAATGATGTTGTTCAAACGAGTGGCCGCTGGCTGCAAGAAGATTTGCTGGCTGTCGCAAGAGAATAAAGCCGATGCGTGAGAAAGCACGGCAAAAGGAGGTATATTGAAGTCCGCGAACTCAGACAACTGATAGGACTGAGTATGAATGAGTTTCATGGTCGTTTGTTATTCGAGCACATCTCAGAGGGCGTGGAGTAAGCGAGAACCTCATGGTGGCGATCGTGCTTCATAAATACCCTTGCTCTTGCCTCTTGCTTGTTCGAAGAGACATCGCCACACCGGACTAGGGAGCAGAAGACGTCGTAGGCGCCTTACACACACATCATGGATCCCTAAACACTTTTCCGTTCCTGAGTTGTCTCCGGCGAATCAGAGAGGCTTCCCAAGCACAGAGGTGCTGTGCTCAAAGGCCTCGGTGTCTGAGGATGCAGCTTAGCCAATCGGAGGACGTAAGGCAGTCGCATGTCAGCTGGGAATGGAAGAGTAAAATTGCTTTGTTGCGGTGCGCATTTGCGCAGGCCAGTGCTGCATTGCCTTGGCCCGAGAGGATCCGGCCGCTAGCCGTCCGCTGAAGGCAAGCTTGACAATAGATCCTCTGCCGCTGCTCCTCATTCCTTCTTGTTGGTATCACAGGCGTGATACATTTCCTCATGAGGGTGTATCTTCGGCAACAATCACGTCGATATCCGTGATAATTGCTGTTGTTCTTTTTTCTTCCTATTTACATTGTGGGCAGGGGCCGGTCGAAGAAGTAGGTGGTGACGGCCTGGGTGGTTGCCCCACCTTTATCCGGCCGTGATGACTAAGCCAGTTGTCCCGCTTCGTCCAGGGCAGGCGTCAGCCAGCCCACGATACCTGCCCATTGCTCCTTTTCAGCCTTGCTGTTCCGATACTTCTCAATCTTCGCCTTGCCAGTCAGACAGACTACTTAACTGAGAGATTGTATGTCCGTGGGCAAATTTTCTTCCTTTGACAACCTCATAAGTTCGGCGCATCGCGAAGCTTGGTTGACTTTTTTGACGTAACCCTTGCGTTCCTCTCGCTGCGGGCACTTAAGATCGCGCAGATCCGACCAAGAGCGTATCGCCTTGTCCTACTTCCGCAAAACTGGTTGTCGTCAGGTGCCCCCAGTTGATTCCCAGAGCTCACCTTGATCATCTGAAATAAGCGCTACTGAGTTTGCATCGAAAAAGCGCAGAGGTAGCTTCCTAGTCTCTACATCAACTACATTCTGGCCGCCAATCTCAGAGAAGACTTCATCGTAACGGCTGTATACTGCTCCGTCAGATTGTGATGCATAGGCAACGTCATCCACGGGGTCCTCCTCTCTCTCGAAGGCTCCAAGTAAATGTTGACTCCAAATGTCGCCCCATGACAGAGAACACTGGTCGGCCTGTGCCTTGTCATCAGATATCATCGAGCATATTGATGATGAACCGAAGAAGGCGCCACATCTCAAAACAACTAGGAGATGCTCTGATTTGGCAAGCGTGTTCAGCATCCAAAGATCAACCCTGTCTCTACTCGACTTTCCAACTCCCAGCTTTGTCAACACACGGAAAGTCTTTGACACAGGGCCAAGCATGGGCCACTCGGTACGGTAGAGGTATCTGGGCACGCCCGTTCGAACTCAACGATGCAGTGCTTTCCTAGATGACATCTGTCGCGATGCTGAAATGCGCTCTTCAGATTAGAGTATCTCGTCCTGCTTTGGCACTCTGTGCAAGACTTGTATGAGTCGACTGAAGCCCTTTCTCTAGAGTCAAACGAAAGAAACCAGCTACCGAGGTACACCGGACGTTGTCCACCATCCTTTTCTTGGGATGTAGAAATGTTTTCTGAAAAGGAATTTTGGTTTCGGTAGCCATCTGCGCCGGAGCATCCTGTCGAAGCTAACAGACATTTCTTCCGCTAGGTTGGCGGCTTGATACAGAGTTGCAGCAAGTTCGAGAGAGGACCCTGGCGAATAAGCAGCATTCGAAAGCGTCTCCAGGTTTTGCCGCAAGTCATGGAAAGTATTCATTCCATACGAAGTTGACCTTTTGACCCCGACAAAGCTGGATATCAGGGATCGCAGGTGGGTTTCTAGAATGAGGGGCGCCGTGGACGTCTCTAGTTGTTGTGGTTCTCCGTACAAGGACTTTATTCTCTTATCCTCAATCATCGATGTTGACTGGAAGAATCTTTGCTCAAAATGCGCAATGTTGTTAGAAAATACCTCCCGGTTGGCTGCATGGTATTTCTCCAAGTGAGAACCGAAGCTCCTGAAGAACCGATAGGACACTCCTTGGTCGCACCCTGCGAAATTGTGGGAATCGGCAATGTGTTTCGATGGATCGAGTGATTCAGTGTTTGCAAAAATTTGACCGCAAAAGGCACATCGCGTCTGACTCGAATCCTGGTCCGCCTGGGTTTCGATGAAGTAATCGTCAATACCTATTGCTTGGGCACATGTCCAGCCCATCGGATTGCCAACGAAGTCGGGTTTCAGGCTCCGTTTATCGGCTTCAGAGACTGTTTCAAGGCCTGAATATCGCCGTTTTCTATTCCCTTCGGAGTTGAAAAGCAAGGACGGCCTTCGCGGGAGATTATTCGATCCACACCGGGGGCCTTGCGATAAAGGCGGAGTGACGAGCTGTTGAAGAGATTCGGCGATGCTGGATACACTGTCACTCAGTCTAGAGAGTTGACTCCGAGTTTCGTGGTGTTCCGATGTGACTTATTGCTTATTAGCTTGAGAAGTGGACAAGATCATATCTCGGAGATCTTGTTGTCTTCGACTCATTTCTTCCGTGAACAGCCAATGTCGATCTATACTCTGTTGTTCCATCTGTATATTGGTGTCCGTGAGCTTTCTTATGTCTTCATGGACTGCAGCAATTCTGTCTAGTCCTGAAAGGGACATCCATCTAAAAGAAGATAGTTCAGCTTCAAAAACTGATTTGAGTATGTCAAGTCTAGCTCACCCGTTGATGGTGCTCATGTCAAGGACAATCTGCGACCGATGACGCGCCAGCTTAGACTCCATCTCAGAAATTTCCCGGCTTCTCTTGTTCGAGATTCCCTCAAGTATCTTGCGGCGTTTTGAGGATGGTCCGTCTCTGGGTCGGTATGATTCGATCCAGGTATCCAAATCCCAAACGCAGGCCTCGAGACGGGAAGAGAAAGCGGCAAATTGCTGACTCCAAAAGGGTCGGTTTTGATCCAGAGCTCTTTCGTCCAACGTTTTGAGCAGAGACTTGAAGTCAATTAGGGTCTGGGAGAGAAGATGGGCTTCCGCCGTGAGGCGTTGCGCACGCGCATCCGCCTCATTTAAGTCCTGGATGAAGAATTGAGTTTGACAAGTCCATTGAGGACATGGCCCGCGACGGACAACAGGCCCGCAACGCTGGCGGCTGCGGAAACTGCCTCCATATTGCAAGATTTGGTGTTTTATCAAGACTCAGAGAGAAGCCTTGAGACTGAGGCACGGCGGGGTTATTAACAATGGCTGCGGTCAGCCGAGATGGTCACCACTGCCACGCAATCTGCATGTGGCGACTGCAGCAAATCTCCTGCGCTGCAGTGTTGGTCATCCCCATTGGACAGAACTCGCTGCTTTCCATGTAATATGGGGGGCGTGATAGAAGCGCGACTTGCGCTGGTTCCAGACAATCGGCTTAGCCTTCAATCGTCGCCTTGCAGGTTGCCTTACGAATTGCGAACGACTTCGGCACCGTGTCTTCTTCCCCCACATGTTCTGCTAGGGTTTCCCCTGGGCACTTCCTATGCGAGCTCGAGTACTCGAATACCGGCAGTGATGGATGCCCCCGATCTGTGTCCACAACTGGAACATGGAACGAAAAGAAAAGGCGAAGGGAACCGGCCTTGGGAAGATTGTTCCTCGACGCGGAGTCAAAGAAGTTTCTCGGTCCGAATGCATCGGTTGTTTCAACCCATTGAGTATTTTTGAAAAACAACAATCGAGAATCTGGGATAAAGATGAGATTGGGCCCCAGATTAGCACAAAGCGATTCCCAATGATAGTCAAGCGCCCTCAAGAACAACAAGAGACTTCAAGAAAATCGCTGTTGAGGGAGCGAACGACTTTCTTCTTTGTGTTCAACGAGAGAGGGGATAGCAGATGTTGCTCAATCGCGAAAGACAGAAGACGAGAAATAAATGCAAAGAACTATCCTCATGAGTGAAACGGAAACTTTACAACTTTTGGCAGAAGCTCTCGTGACTAGTTTGGAAACAATTCTCTGGAAGACGCGCTTACTTTATTTCAAGCCCAGACAACACACTCTGCAGAACATCACGAGTTGACTTACACAAAGTGAACCCGCCTTGGACCAAAACTGATCAAGACTTCTTGAGAAACTTCCTTAACCAAAGGCAATGCCACCAAGGTCAAACAACGGCTCTTCAAGCCGTCAGCCACCGACACGGCAACGAGGGCAACAGCCATCTACCTTCTCCAACCTAGATGTAGACCTAGGTCCCTTGGAGCAATGCAACCGCGAGCATCCGCATGATCACGAACTCGGGCCAAATGGGGAGTATATCGTCCAGCAGGTCCCGGCTTTGCCAAACAACGGCTTCAACGTTCCTGCCCAGGCAGAGCCATCCAGCGCGATGCCCCCCAAGATGGGTCAGTCGCAAGCTCAGTTCCCGGCATACAACTCCATGCTGGGACAGAATCTGGGCCCTCCGCTGGCGCCGGCGCAGTACATGGAGCCCAGCAACCAGCAGCTCGACAACCAGCAAAACAACAACCAACAGCTTCGCTGGGCCCGTCCCTACCAGCCCCAGCCCCAGCCCCAACAACCCCTTCCCGAAGCCCCAAGCCAGCCAGGAAAGCGCGGCCGCCCTCGTAAATCCCCCGAAGGAGAAGACGAAGCCCAAAGAGCATCAAAGAGACCCAAAGTCCAGCAACACCACTGGCAACCCGCCCTCAACCGCATCACAAACTCTGTCCAAGTCGGCCAGCGCAACCCCATCGACAACATGTGCGATCACTGCCGCGCCCGCCCCCACGAGAACCAAGGCTGCGACGTCGACCTCGCCAACCAGATCGAGTGCCACCGCTGCACCCGCCACCGCGCCCTCGTCGACCCGAACCACATCTGTAAAGTCCTCGGCAGGGAACACTGGCAGAAGCGCTTCGCCAACAGCCGGCCGTCGTATCCCATCCATGAGACTAGTTCGAGCGTCTGCGCGCGGTGTAAGGCGCACCAGGGGAGCGGTCGGCATGCGTTGTGCGATATCGATGACAGGGTCAAGATTGGATGTACGCCGTGTAAGAATGATAATGCGCTGTGCCGGGTGTATGATGAGCAGAAGGCGAATGGCGAGAAGCGGGACGTGGATCAGCCGGCGGAGCTCATGTGGAACCGGCCGGAGGTCGGAGACGGCAGCGTGCCCGAGGGCTGGCGGCCTTGGTGGCGGCAGATGTGCATGGAGTGCCAGCCCGGCAAAGCAAAGGCGTGTTCCTGGATCCGGGATTTCCGGCTGAGGGAGTACAAGTGCACGACGTGCGTCGAGAAGAATATCCCCTGCGTTGACCCCTGGACGGGCGACACGTACGAGACGCCATATACGTGGGCCCTAGGGGATGGCGACAAGATTGTCTACGACAAGGGAACGAAGATCCGAGAGGCCAGACACCGGTGCACCAACTGCCTGGCGAACCAGGCCATGTGCCGGTCCCTCGCCGACGAGGAAGACTTCGCGTGCGTCCGGTGTACCTCGTGGGGCCTGGTATGCGAGACACCCGGGAACGGGAGCCGGCACCCGTCGCAGCAGCTGCCTTGGATCGATAGGAAGAGGGTCGGGTGGTCCGGGTGGACGAAGTGCACTGCCAACGACAAGGGCATGAAGTTCTGTGGGTGCAGGCGATGCCGGGAGAACGGTTATAAGTGCGATCGCAAGCGGCCGTGTGATACGTGCGTCAACAGTAGGGCGGAGGCGGACTGCGATTCGTGGGTGTATAACAAGGATTTGCTTAAACGCAGAGAGACGAATGGTGCGGAGCAGCCGGAGTATTACATGGCTCTCGGGTACGGTCCTAGGGGTGTTGACGATGATCGGATGTTGTGTCTAGAGGAGAATCTCCTCGGGCCAAATAGACCAAGATATGCGATTATGACGGATCCTGCTGTTGCTGCGGCTGCCGTTGCGGCTGCGGGTGCTGCTGCTAATTCTGCCGCTCCGGCTCTTGCCCCGCCGCCTGCTCCCGTCACGGTTGGAAATCCTCCCGTGGCGGCGCAGCAGGACCCACGTCAGTTCGGAGGCGTCGTCGGTAACGGGCCCGGCGGCGGTGTCATGGCCCCACCGCCACAGCCCATGCCGGCAGCCGGACAACAAGGTTTCGCCGCACCGTTCGCCCCGATGGACTACTACGACCAGGCCTACCCCTACGGCAACCAGGACCACATCCGCAAACTGCACAACAACATGATGTACGGCGACAACAACGCGGCCGCCGTAGCAAACGAGACGGGCGGAGGGTTCTCCAACTGGGTGGGTGGCTACAACGGGAGCGATAACCACCAAAATCCCAATGCCCATCCGCCTCCGTTTGAGGGCCAGGCCCAGAACCAGGGTGATATCCAGTACATGATAGGCAACGGAAATGATATAAACCCAGAGGCCCTGGTCCAAATGGCAGAGGAACAGCCGGTCCTCCTCCACCCGCAGCTCGAAGTCGACCCCGAGCACGAACAATTTGAACTCGCTCGCGGTATCTGCGACTTCATGGCTCAGCTAGCCCGCGACGGCCGCTTCGTGCCCATCGAGCTGCGCAACTTCAACCCGCCCGAAGTAGCCGAACCCCCCCTCGCCGCCCGCATCGGGCCGCCCGCCCTAGCCATCCTCGAGCTCACAGACGAAGACGCTCTCAATCTGCCCCGCGAACCACCGGGACCACCAACATGGAACCCGGCCCCCTACGATCCCCAACTCCGAGCCGCCCTCGCAAGATGGAAACGCCCGGCCAACAACGTCTTCCGCGACATCCCCGATGCCTCCCTCCTAAATGTCGACGTCCAACCCGATAACCAGCCCTGCGAGGAAGTCAAGCCCGGCGCCCCAGGAAACGTCTGCAACGCCCTCGTCCACGACGGCGCCCACTGCGAAAACCTTGAACACGCCGCCGCGCAGCCCAAACCCCACGTCGTCTGCGACGCCTGCGACCTCACCTCCAAGAAACACCTCTTCGAGGGCCAGCAGCCCCTAACGCGCATGGAAGTCCTCAACATGCGCAACTACGCCTGCGGAGGCTGCGCCATCACGCACCAGGCCGACGCGCGGTTTGGCGTCAAGGCGGCCAACGGCCAGTGGGAGTGGCCGCTGTACCCCGTCACCGGCTGCCTCTGCGCCAAGAAGCTTCTCGGCCGGCGGCTGTGCTCGCATCACCGGTATCAGCTCGCACAGCGGCTCATGATCCAGGTGTCGATGGTGCTCGAGTGGGCGATTACCAACTTTGGACCGGATATGTGTTTGTTTTGCAAGCAGGGCGGCAATCTCGCCAAGGGTGTCGCGCAGGCGCCGGGTAATGGGTATATGGATGATTTGTTGTTTGTGTGCCTCAATTGTGAAGGTATCGTTGCCGTAACCGACCCGGGCCCAAAGGAGATTGTTCCAGGCGTGCAGCAGTGGATGGGCGGATGTCATCCGTTTTCCCTCTACTCGGAGCCGTGGTTTCAGACGCCTTTGCCGGACATCGACTGTGAAGCATAGTTGTGCCAATAGAAACTTGGATATCTCATAGTAGACAAAGTTGAGTCAGGGAAAAGAGGAGGACTTCTGGTTGGCTGTATCTAATCTTTTGGTGTTCTCGGATTTGGCTTTGGATCTGGATAGACGCGGATAGGTTGATACCACGGTAACGGTGGAGCGTACATGGCGCGTTGCAGGTGTCTCGTTTATCCCAGAAAAAAAGAAAGCGTTCGGATTCTGACATTTCCGCTCCGGGCCGTGGAGATGTTAGCCGGGTGGAGGTAGGGCACACCGTTGAGACTTGGGGGATGAACATGAGATTTCTGGGTGACTCGCAGCTGCATGTCTAAGGTGAGGTAAGGTGACGACGGGCGCCACTGGGTAATTGGGGGCCTCGGGCTACGTATCTGGACGTGGACAGGCAGTCTTGGGGGGAAACTTTGTTGAGAGGTGTCATAGGCGAGTTGCATATGCTCTTGGTTTCGTTTTTTGTGCCCTAATGTAGTGACGTATTAGCAGCGAACTATAGGTTTCTTATTCCATTGGCATCGGAAGTTCGGATTTTGGAACACTTATGGGTAGAGACCTCCTTCTGAGGACCATCCTTCATATAAGCACCTTATTCCGTACACATCAAGTTCTAGCTTACCGATCTATCGTCACCCAAATCTTGGAGCAAGCTGACTAGCTCATTTCCAGATGACCTCGTTTCATCGTCAGCATGACATGCTGAGATATCACATGTCGTAAAACGTTGCAAAGGCATCTTGGACAATAGCCATGTGTGCGGGAGAACGCTAAGCCCAAGTGAATGAAATCTCATACAACTCTAGCTCAACCGTTGAAAATCAGTCAGGGCAGGGTATCACATCTCAGAATGGACTGACGTAAAGGGAATCTGTATGACTTGGCGACTGACTCTGACCTCAGAAAAACCTTGCGGTCTCAGAAGAAAGAAGAAATTACAGTATGAAAAGAAAAAAAGGAGTACCGATATAAAGAAGAGACAGAGACAAGCCGATGTTTGGTCTCAAATAGCCCTCCCAGTGTGTAGTAAAGAATCTCGAGTCCACCCTCCACAAGGTCTTACGGCCAACAGTCTCTGGCTGACAGACCAGCCAGACTGTGAACCCTTTGTTCTCTGCCGCCGCACCACACGATGAGGATCCTGCCATGGAGCCTTGTGAAAAGGACTCTCTTCTCTTGTCCCCTGCCACGTACAATCGTGTGCAATGACCATGTCCATGAAGTTGCCCTGAAAAGAACAAGTTCCAAAAAGTGCAGCAAGTCAGAACCCGACTCCCCGTCCGATGCAGTACAAACAAGTTTTTGATCATTGGTCCCCCACGTCAACATGTCTTTCTCCAAACGACATTTGCTGGGCCTGCTTGGACCTGTTCAAAAGTCCAGACGGGGAAGAAACCGTGCGTTCAGCATCAACCAGCGGCATCCACTAGCCCAGTCAAGGCTCAAGGTATCTCACGACTCTCTAGCCGCTTGGTTCGCCACTACCCCCTGCCTCTTACTCTCTCGCTCTCTCCGTTGCGCTCTCTCTCTCTCTCTCTCTCTCTCTCTCTCTACAAGTCGAAGTCGAAGTCGAAAAAGGACCGCTCACATTATTACGCACTTGGAGCAGCAGCCTGCCTCTTGCTCACCACCCTCGACGTCCATGGGCTTCGGGGGTCCGTTGATGCCAGAGGCGCCACCACTGCCGGTAGAGTAGCCCTGCATCTCTCGGTTGTATCGACGGATTTCGCGGACAATATCGTAGAAAGCCTTGTCAACGTTGATGCGAGACTTGGCTGATGTCTCGATGAACTTGCATCCAAATGACTTGGCAAGAGCCTCTCCCTCTGTAAGGCACATTTGTCAGTCATTAATTCAATCGATGAAATCAGCCATCATAGCATGGCCCTATATGTGGAAGGCACTATCATGCAGTGACGCGGCGCAGCAATCGAAAAAACATACCTTGTCGTGTGACTTCTCTCTCGCCCTCCAAATCGCACTTGTTGCCGACAACGACCATGGGGAAGTAGTCCTTGTCCTTGACTCTCAGGATCTGCTGCTGGAATGTGGTGATTTCCTCGAAGCTCTGGCGCGAGGTAATGGAGTAGACAAGCAGGAATCCCTCTCCCGTTCTCATGTACTGCTCGCGCATGGCAGAGTACTCTTCCTGACCGGCGGTGTCGAGAACATCGAGCAGGGCGACTTCCTCGTCAATGACGCACTGCTTGCGGTAGGAATCTGTAGTTGAGGAAGACCAGGTCAGTTGAGCGATTGATCCGCGGTCGCATCGACCGTTAGTAGAAGGATGATGATTATCGGGGCGACGTACCTTCAATCGTAGGGTCATACTCGTCGACGAAATGGCTCTGGATCAATTGGATGGTCAAGCAAGATTTACCGACACCACCGCCACCGACGACGACCAGCTTGTACTCTCTCAAGAACTGCGAAAGGATGGCGGGTCAGTAATAGGTTGATAGAGGCGACGAAGACGAAGCAAGGATTGAAGAATGGTAGATCGCGCGACGACGCGAGGACGAGGACGAGAGCGAGGGCGAAGAATACGACGAACCTTGGACGCCATTGTGCTGTGATAATATGTTGATTGATAATTGAAATCTCGACGGTTCTTGTTCGCGCTCGATGTTGATGGCTTGAAGCAGCTGCTGTTGAGGTGAAGATACGGGCGAGATCCAGGAAACAGTCAGGAGCAGCCGGGCGATTGGCGTCTCGACGTATTCGGAAAGGGCTCAGCGAGTTGAATTTGGCGGGGTGCGTGAGCGTGAACGTGGGATTGAAAGGAGTGGTTTGGCAGCGAGCGAAACGACGAGTGGGAATCTGGGTCTGGGACGGCACAGGCCGGATTGCGAAGTTTAAAGGTGAAACGACGAGGTCGATGGCAGAAATCCGGGACTGACAGCAGACAGTCTTTCGAGAAGGAGAATGAGAGAATGGGCACAAATGGGGTGGTGTTTCGTTATTGCTAAGGGGGGCTTTTTGGCAAAATGTGGAGATGGGGGAACGGGTCGGTCCAGTCGTAAGGAAGGAAGGACCTGCACTTTGCCTCTGCTCCTGCCTGCTCTGCTCTGTTCTCCTGCTAGGTGCTGAAGTGGACAGGAGGAAGGGAAGGTACGGAAGGTAAGGTACGGAAGGTAAGGTACGAAGCTGAGGTACCGATTAAGCATACCGGGGCACCTGCTCTTGCAGTGGCTGCACGGCGGAAATCGCAGTACACCCACTCACTCCACCCGTTGTATCTTTCCTTACATCGGCCTTCCCTGCCATCCCTCCCTCCCAGCTCCCCTTCGCTCTTTCCCGCGCCTTACTTTTTTTTTTCTCTCTTCCCTCCTGGGCTCCTGCCA
Organism: Colletotrichum salicis; assembly: GCA_001563125.1. Lineage (NCBI taxonomy): Eukaryota > Fungi > Ascomycota > Sordariomycetes > Glomerellales > Glomerellaceae > Colletotrichum > Colletotrichum salicis. The sequence goes on from JFFI01002527.1 coordinate 19,074, forward strand.
CCCTCACCTTCTTCCATTGCCAGACGGGCAGGGCAAGGAAGGTGCTGTATCCGTTCATCCACCTTCGTCCAGAAACGGTACGTGACTTCAGGGCAGACAGTAAAGTGCCTCTTTCATCACACTGGGGGAGGGGGGGCACGCCACACACTCTCTCTTTTCATCTCTCAGTCTCTTTCACATACATTGGGACGGAATTAGAGGTGACGGGAGAGATGAGAGGTGAGAGAGAGAACGAGGTGAAGCCTAGGACAAAGTTGGACAGGGTGTGCTTGTAAAGATTCCATTCCATCCACCTCAGTTCTGAGCAGTGAGCACGTCTGGTTCCGTCTGTTTTGGTCACCTCGAGGCTCACAGCAAGGTACTGGACTGCTTGCTCATCTTGCCCTCCGCCGGCCATGTCTCGTCTGCCGTGCCCGGCCAAGTCGACACGGGCGTGCCACCAGGTCTAGCCAGGTCCTTTTTGCCGTCCGTCGCGCACTTGTTCTTCATCTCTTACCAAGTTTACACCCCCTTCTCATGAGACGAGAGACCCAATGCGCGCGGCTTCTGTCACACTAGGCGCTCTCTCGATCGCGCGGTCTACAATGTCAGGTATCCAAGCCAAGACATCTCGACATCTTGTGTGTCTGGTTTGTCATCTCTCTATTTCGTAGTGGACAGGAGCGGTTGGCTGGCACCGGTTTGGCGTTTAGCGCTGGGCCTATGATTTGACGACGACCTGGGAGACTTAGATCGCAGAAGGCCCAGGCACACACCCTCACCAACGTCACTCACGCTGCCTCTGTCCGTTCCATGCCTTGTGCGAACTTTGAGGTACGCGACGTGCGCTACGGATACATGAGGCACATGTCGGGCCAAGTGAGAGCAGATCGATAACGACTTCTCTTGTGGAAGCGCTATTTGCGACCGAGGCGTCTTCCATTACCAATCACTTGAATGTTTCTATGGGGCCCGTCTAGAAGGAAAGGGGGCAATTACAAAAGATTGACAAGAGCCTGGGGTTGCAATGATGGTTGATAGTGATACTGATAAACGCATCCCTTCATTGGTTGTACCGCGCTATGTACGGACACATCGCGGCAAAGATGAACAATCCCATCAAACAAAGGGAATTGGCAAGAAAAATTAGACGATAATACCGAGGGCTCGAGTGAAGGTGAGATTTGACCGGGGATGGGAAAGAGGGACTTGCAAGTGGGAGTTTTATCGCGGCGACCTTCTGCTGCAGTAGCGTCGGATGCAGCAGGGGGGTCCCTTGGAACCATAAAAAAGAGGCCCGGTGCAGACGCCTGCAGATGCCCACAAAGCAGCGAAGCGGCCGAGTGGGGAGGGCCATTGATGAAGCGCAAGGGGGGAGAAGACGCGCAGAAACGATGGAATAAATTGGTGAGTGGACAAAAAGGAAAGAAAAAAGAGGGGTGGCGTCGTGTGCGGTTCGTGCGAGTGAGAGTGGAACTGTGGAAGCGAGTGGGAGCGAGATGGGGGATCCCACCTCAGGCACCAGGAGGAAACGGTACGTAGCTATCTGACAGGGGAAAGGAACGAGCTGCAAATGCGAGTGAGTGCCCCCAGCGGCAATTCCCAAGTGCTGACAGGGGCAAGAACTAGAGGGAAAGGTGGGGTAGATGCACTTAAGCGTCAAGCTTGAAGTTTTCTTCCACTTATGTAAGTTATCAAGATCGCGCTCAGCGCATCTTTCACTTAGTATTGTCTTCACCTAGAAATGAATCATGCAAATATCTTCTCACTATGAGGATCAAGTACAGTTCAATTCCTCTGTGTCAATGACAGCGCGAATAGCCCTGAACAACAAGGTACGCAATATCGGTCTCTTCACCGCTTCCGTTGTGGTGCTATGTCGTACTGCCTAATACAAAGTCCGGATATAAGCCCCGGTTCTTCGGTCACCTCATCAGAACAGAAAGCCGATGTGAGAGCAGCGAAAGGACGTATCGCATCTTGCGGTTCGACAGCTCCACCCTTCTGATTACAGTAATAATACGGCGCAGAACACGGCAGGATAGGATATATCAGACTCTACCTTGCCTAAGTTACTTACAAACTCGTGTGCCATTGAGCGGGTTCGAGCTTTAGCAATTAGACTCCCTGTCACCGATACGTGCTCTACCTTGCTATATGGCGGGAAAGCCTGCTACGGTCTCACACTTAATAGGACAAATGAACAGGAAAGAGACCGCATCTGAGGCAAGTTGAGATGCTCAAGTCGACCTTGTCCGCGGCCTGCTGCGGCGGGTGGTGACGCGTAGGACCGAGACATACACCTAGGTCTCACCAACTTGCGTCAGAGGTTGCAACCACGCTTTTCGAGACAATCTCCTGCTTCGGAACGACTTCTGACCATACATCTGAGAAAGATAGTTGACGCGTCTTCTTCACTAAATGAGCCAAATGGTGTGCGTTTGATCCGTAGTGTCTCCGTCCCGTCGTCATATCTGAGATGAGCTTCATAATGAGCCTCCTCGGAGACAAGACCGTATGTAGTTAAAGAGGGTTGAAGCGTGAGTGGTTCCTTCCTGCAGGCTGCAAGCGAAGAGCTTTGACCATGTAGGGCTCATGGCTTGTCCTCCCGTCCTTCGCACTGTATGTATCTGTACAACACCAGGCAAGCGTGGCAGGTACGAAGGTGGGAGGATTTGTATGTGCCAATGTCGACGGCGGGTACGATGCCATGCCTCCAGCCTTGCAACTCTTGCACCCTCAGTATTTCCGTATCCGCCTCATAAACTCTGCGCTTTACACAACCTTACCTTACCTTACCTCGCTTTACCTATGCACGGATACAATACTGGCTTTGTGGTCCAGACCCCGAATCGGATGACCTTCTTTACTGATCCGAGGTTGAATGAGCTCCCTCAAGCAAGCTGAAAGGAAGTATCCAGATACGTATCCGTACACTTGTTTCATTCTGTCATGAGTTTCGCTGGCTTCCATTAACCCAGCATCATCCAAATAGCTGCGAATGACCTATTTCGCTTGTCAGCAGCCGAACCTTCTTTACCTCCTCTCAAAGGATTGCCGAACCAATTCAACAACAATCGATGAGCCACCTGCAGGCTGCAGCTTTTGACGCCTCACCATGGACCAGGTGCCGAGTATACGCGAGAAAAGCGAAATCGCCACCTCCTAAACTCTCCCTACTACAAGTCCGTCTGCTTGCGGCAGCGCCTCGCGCCGAATTGAGCCTCTTCGGGATCTCCACGTCCACGTGGACCTCCGTTGTATAGCCCGCTCTTAGAACGACGTTCGTATCGCTCAGGGCATCTACAACACAGTAGCTTAACAGCGCACTTTGCTCTCGACCGATCTTTATGCCAGTTCGTGGCGCAGAGGCTGGCTCAGCTCAACTTACACACACCCATTCCAGCCAACTTCGGCCCGGAGGTCACGGAGATTCCGTGTGAGAGTTTCTAGCACATGCTCCCTTCCACCGCCGCACCCGTCACCCCAAGAAATCAATCAAAGACGCCCTCGTCTACGCATGACAGCAGTAAGGGACGACGCGCTGGAATGTAGAATGGCATCCTGACTAGTTTTCACCTGAGGGTGCACGGCATCGTCTGAAGTTACCAGCCGGCGCAGATAACTTGGTACGGATACAGATATGTTGTCGAGATACAGGACCCTGAGGCAACGTGTTGGACACCATGTCACAATCCGGCAATTCTCAACCGACGTTGTGAACCCCTTGCCACCTCATGGACGAATGCCTGCCAGGGGTTGAATGCAGCTATTACCTACAGATACAAAGGCCCCCCTCAAGCGGCTTTGCTTCACCAAGCCATTGCAGATCCTTGTACAACGGCACACACGCATTTACCAGACTACTACCACATCTAACCCTTGCCAGCGTACGCCGTAGCCCAAGAAAACCGAGCACCTCACGGTGATGGTGACACCCGACAGCTCAAGCAGGAGCGCGAGGGGAATCACGATCAACAAAACTCCTTGGTCGAGACGAAGCGACAAAATTTGTCCGCACACCACCTACCATGACTATTTGAGCCCACTTACAGATACTTCTCAACTGTCTTGGTCAGTGTTGTTAAGCCGGCTTGGAAGGATTCTTGCTGGACGTCCAATCATGGGCACGGCTTTCGTACCTAGGATATGGTGAACATGGAACGCGGTTCCAAGTGAAAAAGAGACGAGGGGCAAATTGTTGCGATCCACTCATTGTATCTTCGTACGGAGCTCTCTGCAGACTGCACAGTAAATCCGTACCTGGACCAAACCGCAGTCAGCGCTTGCTTGAACCCCTCAAGTTTCCCGTTTCAACGGCGCAACTGGGACTACTGCACCCCAGCCTTCAAAGTCGCGAAGAGCTTCTGTCATTATGACAGAATGGGTCGAGCGTGCACCTGTCCAAAGCATACCGAAGCTTCTCAATGCCATGGAACCCGACGTCCATATAACTAAACTTTAGCCGCAACCACACCCAAAACTACGGACCGAGACGATGTTGCTTCCACCTACATCCCTTGCATCCTGGGTTTGAGCCAAGACGCCTAGCCCTGACATCTGAACTTTGGCTTGCTTACTTCTACCATAACTCAACGCCTTGACTTGACTCCTACTCTAGTCAGACAGCCGCCAGGCACGTTGCGTGGCCCACGTCAGATCTCACCAGTTTTGACCATGCAACGCACAGAGAGCACCAGTTCACGACATCCTCTTCGTCGATCGAGAGATAGTCCCTGGCAGTGCTTGGTAGCTGCTGATGGCTCTGACGCGAGGCAGCTTTGATTCGTTCACGGCAACGCTTCAAGGCCATAGCGCATGAATAGTCGCGGTATTTGGACTGGCCCAAACTCACACTGGCTCTTGCGCCGCCCGAGCTGGCATGGCCCGACCGGCAACTTGGCAAGACAGCGCTGATCATCTTCCCACAAACACCACCATCAACTTGGTCGATCTCTGGCGACATTGCGCTCAGATCGCTTCTCTTCGTCTCTCCGCATGTTTCCATGCCTTCAAGTGGAGGCAGCTGGGGCGTTCTCGGGCCATGTCTCTCTGCTTCTTGGGTCTAGCACTCTGGGCTGTTGTAGGTAGTGTACAGCCACCTGTCGAAGCAACGGTCTAAGTCATGTCAAGTGGATCTACTGGTCGAATCAACCATTTTCGCATGTTGAAAAGCTTCGAACATTATTCGCTCCACGGCACATATCTTTTCAAACAACCACAGAGATGCCCGGTCGTCACCAACATCAGCATCTAAGCCACATTCGGAATACCCCAGGATAGCAGACTACCAATACCCCAGGTTTAGGCGCAGCCATAAATTTCCTTACCGCCATATCAATGTCCGAAAGGAGTTCAAGCCTGCGAGGGTTCACGTTGGTTTCTAGAAGCTTGGCCTCTGGAAGCATGGCTGCCAGGGTAGAACGGCGAATAGGCACAACACCAGTCAGGAGTACCTTGCACTATCGCCTCCTCGAGGCCACTGAACAGGAGGCGGCGATAGTCCCGTGTCGTCCTTTCATCCGCGCCAGGCTATCTTGCCCAGCAATGGTCTCTTCTCGGACCGTGCTTCACCAAACCGATTTGATTTCCACGAGATTTTTGGAGAACCTATCCCGAGCTCGGCCAAATGCACAGTGCGACTCGACATGGAGGGATGAAGTTCCGGACAGGCCACTTAATGGATGGCCAATCCATGTCCGGAGGGCGACAATGCGACGACTGGGTTGTAGTCACAGACATGCTTTTGTGGAGCATGAACTGACCTTCCATCGATTCTCGACTCTTGACATTCGGCTGACTCGGTGCAACAGGCATAGCGTGGCCGAAGTGGTTGCTGGAAGTCTCAAGAGGTTTCCTCAGCCATGGGGAAGCGGAGTCGTCGATAAGGATCCGCGAGCGACGGCCCCGTTGTGCCGTCACGAGACGGAGGTGTAGCCAAACGTTGTCGAGAACCGTAAGAGATAGCACCGGGTCCCAATCCACAGCTCATCTCCTGGCGAAACGGAGCCAGTCTCCAATCGGTAGGTAACCCTGCTAGCATATCTCGCTCGCGGGCCGCCCTCATAATTAGCAATTCGAGAACTGCAGGCCCGTGGTGTGTTGAACAGCTGCAACAGAAGCTCGTCATTCTAGAAGCCCGGGGGGATCATTTCGATCCACCCCTAACCTGCAGCAGTGCAATCTGCACCCAGAGCGTGGTGGTCGAGGCGGCGACCCGTGCAGGGGAGGCTCTTGGCTCCAGGCAAGCGGCGCCATCGTCTCCGATATGGGGTTGACAACGATCTCTTGATCTTTTGGACTAGACTTCGCATAGGTACGACGTGTGAACGCTATCGAGTCTCCAGCTACATCCGCCTTGCATCGTGGTTTGGCTGTTGGCCGTGGATGGGATTCATACCATGCAACGCCATATCTGTCTGCGATCATGGCCATGGACGATATCTCTTCTCAGAGCTCTGCCATCGTCTCAAATTGGGCCCATTGAAGGGGCCCCACCATGTGCCCGGGTGTGGTCTCCGCGCCTCCACAGGTCAGATCGTGAAGTCTATTGAAGAGTTTGACAGCGAACACGAACACATCATTGATAGTTCATTGATGATGTAGTATGTATATAGATTGACAACTCATCCAAATGGGCGATACTTGGAGTACTCCGTACTTGATATTTTCCACAGGAAGACGATCTCACGTTGGTCGAGTCACTGTTGGCTGCTCCAGTATCGGAAAGCGCATCATCCTGGAATTGATCCGCAAACACTTTATATCCCAGATGACAGAGTTACAACCGGATATCCCAGGGAAGATTGTTATTGACGCAACACGGCCACTTCTTTCGGAATCGTGGGGGTTGCTATGATCTATCTGATTTGAGTTTGAAGTTTTGTTGACATTATTCGAGATCTTTTCCTGCTTCGCCCTGGGTATCATCCTCACCCTCCGCGTTTACACGCTTACCTTCGACGCCCTGAACAACCTCGGCAACGATGCTCTCGATATAAGCCTGGTCCCTGTAGCAAAAGAAGAAAATCAGCCATCCGGGCCCGAACTATAAAAATGGAAAAATTCCACAGCTGTGGACTGCGGACACGTTTACTGTTGCGCGATTCGCGGCTGATCACTTACCTTCCAACCAGTGTCACTGTGCCGTTCTGACCCCACCGAGGGTAGCTGCCGACCTTGACGCCCTTGGGCTCGACCTTGGCCGCGAATTGCGTTAAGAACCCGGCAACGGCGCTCTCAGGGAGCGGAGTAGAGATGAGCACGCGGCAGAGACCCTTGCCCTCCGGATCGGTGAGTCGGGGCACGATGCCAGGCTTCAGTCCGTCGAGAAGCTTCTCAACTGTTCCCCGGCAATGTTAGCCAAACATCTCAGGAGAATGATTAATGGGGACTTACAAAGTCGCGGGACGCCCGGCAAGATGTGAATGTTGCCGTTGACGACGTTGACCGGCACCCAGAGGTCCTCATGGGGGAAAACAAATTGCTTCTTAGGATCACGCTTCTCGTCGGTTGGGAGGACGACCATGCGCAGCTTCGCCTGCAGGGCGGGCGAGTCGACGTCCCAGTCAAAGTTTGGCTGGCCCGGGTGCGGCTTGGATAGTTTCTTCATCTTTTCGAAGGCTTCCTGGTTCAGGACGAGGGGGAGGTCAAAGGCCTTTGCTATTGACTGGTAGGTGATGTCGTCGTGTCTGTCAAACCCAGTCAACCATCAAGTCTCAAGGCATGGTTTGGATTGCACGTTTTTTCTTACGTTGGGCCGATTCCACCGCTGGTAATAGTGTGTTAGCTGGGGCCTTGGTTGCCATTGAGGTGTGAGGGAATGTACCTGGTTACCACGAAGTCGTACCGATCGCTCATGCGCCTGACGGCTTCGACGATTTCGCTCTCATCGTCTTCGATGACTTCGACTCTCTTCAAGTTCTACCCTTAGGGTCAGCCACACTCCCCAGCAGCTTTCGTTGCATTTTTTGAGACTTACAATGCCCAAAGAGAAGCACCACTTGGCCATGTAAGCCGAGTTGGTCTACGATGATTGGTTAATACGAGACGATCACCACATGCCTACTTGCCAGTCTAGTTGGCCTTTTTCTGGGCGCCATTTACTCACATCGACCGTCTACGAATTACAATGAAACTATCAGCTTTTCATTCGGTCTACATGGCAGCTGGCCAGGTCCCGTCATCAAAGGACTTTTCTCACCTTTCCGCCGAGGACTTCATCTCCGATAATGAGACACGCCGCCGTGTGAATCGTGCGGGTGTTGCGTTCGTCGGCCGAAACCATGATTCTGCTGCTGTTGCGGGCGAAGCCGGAGGACGAGATTGAGAAGGCCGCGGGCTTGACGGCTTGGGTTATCGATTGGGCCGAGGGTAGATGCCGAGACAGCTGGGTGAGTCGCGCGAACATGAGAAGACAGTAACCCCCCCCCGACTTGGTTGGTATATGCCGTTTGGATAGAGAGAGGTGCAGGTGTGTGTGTGTGTGTGTGTGTGTGTGTGTACCTCAACTATGTCTTACGCAGCTTATTTCGAACCGATGGGTTTTCGTCTCACAAAAGTCGATGATGTCATATGTTGAATGGAAAAACGAAGGTTTTCGGCAAAAGGAGAGGAGACTCAGGAGAGGTCACGACAGACGGTAAGGTTTACGGCAATGGGGGCAATGGGGTGATTAGAGTGGGAATTTCTGGTTCGGAAAAAAGAGATGGCAGGGTCTCTCTTTTGGGTACGGGCTGGGGGAGGAGGACGAGGGAGTGAAAGGCGTCAGAAGGCACGAATCAAATCATGAGATGCGGGAGCTCTTTGGAGGCTCCGAGCTCCGGTTCGGGGCGATCGGAGGTGTTGGCTTGCGACAGGGCGGACGGTGCTGCGGTGGGTGAGATCACGTGACTGATTGCTCTCTTCAATGTCAAGGAGTTCCATAACGCTGCTGATGCGTCTGTTGTATTTCATCAACTCCCGTTGATTTGATATTGGTATTTTGAGAGATGTCCTTGAAGCATAGTGCCTGTGTAGTCCTTATACTTTTAGATGTATCATTTCTTCACATATTTTCCACCTGAGTTTAGGAAGGATATGAGAAGCTGAAAACTTGCTTATTTCCAGAGGACTATGAAAACGGCAGTCTAGCTAGAGGAAGAGTAAAGGTTGTTGATACGTTCAAAGATCAGACAGATTGGATCTGGCCAAACCCAGGTTATGAGAACTGTAGGTATGGCTTACACCAGCAGATAATCGGAGAGCGATTTGAAAGCTCCCGTCCGGCGGGAGGGTGGGTGAGGTCACTGGGTGGGGCCCCGCCCAAATGGCGCGGGGCTTTCGTTGCGCTGGTCTCAACTCCGTCAGAGGCGGGGGGGGGGGGGGGGGT